>BSBK01012285.1:57500-87500 GCA_027943335.1 Chamaecyparis obtusa | reverse complement strand
TACCAAAGCGAACCGAAAGCTAGACGGGGGCTGACCCGAAGATTGCCTTCCATGTCACTGCGACGACACATTCGAACGACAACCGCTGCCGAACACTTTCCGACTTGCACCGTTGAGTGACCCGAAAGACAGGACTTTGGGCAGCCCCCGCATAGCAATCAGGTGGCTTCATGCCCCTCTAATAGAATCAGTGCTAGTGATCCGATTTTAAATCCGACTTACTCATCCGTCCGCGCACAAGCTCTGATTCTATTAGAGGGGCATGGGGGAGCTTCCGCGAACTACTACTCCCCTATATAAGTTATTAGTCCGGGTCTTTCTCTTCCGTAGAAATTTGAGACGTTGAGAATGGCTCCCAAACAATTCAAATCTTCCAAAAATTCAAGTGAAACGATGAGGAAAAAGCTCACAAAAAAATCAAATCTTCAAAAAATTCAAGTGAAACGAACAGAATAGCTCACAAAAAATTCAGGTCTTCCGAAAAAATCGAAGGGAAACGAAAAGAACAACTAGCAAAACATTCAAATTTTCCAAAACTTCAAGTAAAAGAAAGAACATAGCTCACCAAAAAAATCCATTTCTTCCAAAAACTCAAGTGAATCGAAGAGAGTAGGCTCACAAAAAATTAAAATCTTCCAAAAAAAAATCAAAGGAAACAAAAGAGGAGATCGCAAAAAATTCGAATCTTCCAATGAAACAAAAATGAGAATAGCAAACAAAAAATTCAAATCTTAATGCAGCATGCGACAGAGCAAATCGCTTGTGCCAAGCGACCCGGGAGCTAGACGGGGGCTGACCCAAAAATTGCGTTTCTTGTCAATGCGACGATGCGTTGGAACGACAACCGCTGTCGAACCCTTTCCTACTTGCAACGTCGACTGACACAAAAGACACGATCCTGGACAGGCCCCGCATAGAAAGCGGGTGGCCTAATGCGCCCCTCCAATAGAATCAGCGCTAGTGCTCAGATTTTAAATCCGAGATACCCAGCACTGATTCTCTTGGAGGGGGGCACCTACCCAAACGACTCAAAAGCTATACGCGGCTCCATTCACAAAAACAGAACTATCTCCGGCCAACTCCCTGTGAAGGCCGCATCTCTCCGTTCCGCTCGTGTAAGAGCCAACGCGTAGCTAACGAGTACGTGGATAGGGTTCGCGGAAAGTACATAGCAAATCACTTGTACCAAAGTGACCCGAAAGCTAGACAGGGGCTGACCCGTAGATTGCCTTCCATATCACTGCGACGACGCATTGGAACGACAACCGCTGCCGAACCCTTTCCGACTTGCACCGTCGAGCGACCCGAAAGACAGGACTTTGGGCAGCCCCCGCATAGCAATCAAGTGGCTTCATGCCCCTCTAATAGAATCAGTGCTGGTGATCCCATTTTGAAATCCGACCTACACATCCGTCCGATCACCGGCAATGATTCTATAAGAGGGGTATGGGGGAGCTTCCGCGAACAACACACAACTCCTCCCCTATATAAGTTATTAGTCCGAGTCTTGCTCTTGAGTGGAAATTTAAGCCGAAGAAACTGGCTCCCAAAAAATTCAAATCTTCCAAAAATTCAAGTGAAACGATGACAAAAAGCTCACAAAAAATCAAATCTTCCAAAAATTCAAGTGAAACGAACAGAATAGATCACAAAAAATTCAAGTCTTTCGAAAAAATCTAGGAAAACGAAAAGAATAGCTAGAAAACAAAATTCAAATCTTCCAGAAATTCAAGTAAAACAAAGAACATGGCTCACCAAAATAATTCATCTTCCAAAAATTCGTCATTCTTACCGCAATCCATCATCTTATCCGTCATAACGCGTATCCAACATATCCACGAGGAGGTAACCCAACTCGCTCGCATAGTTCCTCAAGTCAGATAACAATGCATCTAGATGAATCCAAATCGTTTTCGATCGAGACTTAGCAACTAATGTCGCACCCGCCTAGATTGACTTGAGATCCAATCCGCCGACACATATGATAACTAACTGATTCCAATGCAAAGCATCTTGAGCCATTGCGCACTCAAGTATCGGAAGTCGAAGCGACATAGCAAGTAGCTTGTACCAAGTGACCCGGGAGCTAGACGGGGGCTGACCCGAAGATCGCCTTTCTTGTCAATGCGACGATGTGTTGGAACGACAACCGCTGTCGAACCCTTTCCGAAGTGCACCGTCGACTGACCCAAAAGTTACGACCCTGGACAGCCCCCGCATAGCAAGCGGGTGGCCTAATGCGCCCCTCCAATAGAATCAGTGCTAGTGTTCATATTTTAAATCCGAGCTACCAATCCGTCCGAGCACCAGCACTGATTCTCTTGGAGGGGCGCACCTACCCAAACGACTCAAAAGCTATATACGCGGCTCCATTCACAAGAGCAGAACTATTTCCGGCCAACTCCCTGTGAAGGCCGCATCTCTTCGTTCCACGCATGCAAGAGCCAACGCATAGCTAACGAGTACCCGGATAGGGGTTCGCGGAAAGTACATAGCAGATCGCTTGTACCAAAGCAACCCAAAAGCTAGACGGGGGCTGACCCGAAGATCGCCTTCCATGTCACTGCGACGACGCATTGGAACGACAACCGCTGCCGAACCCTTTCCGACTTGCACCGTCGAGCGACCTTCGAAAGACGGGACTTTGAGCAGCCCCCGCATAGCAATCAGGTGGCTTCATGCCCCTCTAATGGAATCAGTGCTGCTGATCGCGTTTTGAAATCTGACCTAATCATCCGTCCGTCTGTCGGATTTCAAAACGGGATCACCAGCACTGATTCTATTAGAGGGGCATGGGGGAGATTCCGCGGACAACACCTCCCCTATATAAGTTATTAGTCCAAGTCTTGCACTTCCGTAGAAATTTGAGCCGACGAGAATATCTCACAAAAATTTCAAATCTTTCAAAAATACGAGTGAAACAAAAAGAATAGATCACAAAAAATTCAGAAATTCCAAAAATTCAATTGAAACGAAGAGAATAGCTCACAAAAAAATCAAGGGAAAAAAAGAGAATAGCTCACAAATAAAATCAAATCTCCCAAAAATGCAAGTGAAACGAAGAGACTACAATCACAAAAAATGCACAACTTCCAAATATTCAATTGAAACGAAGAGAATAGCTCACAAAAAATGCAAGTCTTACAAAAAAATCAAGGGAAACAAAACAGAATAGCTCACAAAAAATTCAAATCTTCCAAAAAAACCAAGTGAAACAAACAGAATAGCTCACAAAAAATTCAAATCTTGCAAACATTCAAGTGAAAACGAAGAGAATAGCTCACAAAAACATTCAAAACTTCCAAAAATTCAAGTGAAAAGAATAAAATAATAGCCCACAAAAAATTCAAGTCTTCCAAAACAAAAACCAAGGAAAAACGAAGAGAATAGCTCACAAAAAATCCAAAACTTCAAGTCAAAACGAAGAGAATTTTACTACCTCGCAACAAACAAAATTCAAATCTCGCAAAAATTCAAGTGAAACGAAGAGACTTAACTCAAAAAATTCAAATCTTCTTGCGACATGCAGACCCAAGAGCTAGACGGGGGCTCGCCCACAGATCGACTTCAGTATCACTATGACGACGCGCTGGAACGACTACCGCTGTCGAACCCTTCTCTGACTTCCGCCATCGAGTGACCCAAAAGACACGACCCAAGGGAGCCCACGCATAAAAATTGGGTGGCTTCATGCCCCTCCAATAGAATCTGTGCTGCTGCTCACATTTTTAAATCCGAGCGGCAAATCCGTCCGAGCACCAACACTCATTCACTTGGAGGGGCACCTATCCAAACGACCGAAAAGCTATACGCGGCTCCATTCGCAAGGCACGGAACTGTTTCAGGCCAACTCCCTGTGAAGGCCGCATCTCTGCGTTCCATGCGTGCTAGAGCCAACACATAGCTAACGAGTACCGGGATAGGTGTTCGCGGAAAGTACATAGCAGATCGCTTGTACCAAAGCAACCCAAGAGCTAGACAGGGGCTGACCCGAAGATCGCCTTCCATGTCGCTGCGACGACGCATTGGAACGACAACCGCTGCCGAACCATTTCCGACTTGCGCCGTCGAGCGACCTGAAAGATGAGACTTTGAGCAGCCCACGCATAGCAATCAGGTGGCTTCATGCCCCTATAATGGAATCAGTGCTGCTGATCCCGTTTTGAAATCCGACCTAATCATCCATCCGTCTGTCGGATTTCAAAACGGGATCACCAGCACTGATTCCATTAGAGGGGCATGGGGGAGCTTCCGCGAACAACACCTCCCCTATATAAGTTATTAGTCCAAGTATTGCACTTCCGTAGAAATTTGAGCCGAAGAGAATATCTCACAAAAATTTCAAATCTCTCAAAAATATAAGTGAAACAAAGAAGAATAGATCACAAAAAATTCAAAACTTCCAAAAATTCAATTGAAACGAAGAGAATAGCTCACAAAAAATGCAAGTCTTGCAAAAAAAATTCAAAGGAAAAGAAGAGAATAGCTCACAAAAAAAATCAAATCTCCCAAAAAATGCATCATGCATAACTTCCAAAAATTCAATTGAAACGAAGAGAATAGCTCACAAAAAATGCAAGTCTTCCAAAAAAATCAAAGGGAAATAAAGAGAATAGCTCACAAAAAATTCAAATCTTCCAAAAAACCAAGTGAAACGAAGAGACTACATCACAAAAAATGCATAACTTCCAAAAATTCAATTGAAACGAAGAGAATAGCTCACAAAAAACGCAAGTCTTCCCAAAAAAAAACAAAAAAAAAAAAAACAAAGGGAAACAAAGAGAATAGCTCACAAAAATTCAAATCTTCCAAAAAAAACCAAGTGAAACAAAGAGAATAGCTCACAAAAATTTCAAATCTTGCAAAAATTCAAGTGAAACGAAAGATAATAGCTCACAAAAAAATTCAGAACTTCCAAAAATTCAAGTCTTCCAAAAAAAAATCAAGGAAAAACGAAGACTTAAACTCACGAAAAATTCAAATCTCCTTGCGGCATGCAGACCCAAGAGCTAGACGGGGGCTCGCCCACAAATCGACTTCAGTATCACTATGATGACGCGCTGGAACGACTACCGTTGTCGAACCCTTCTCCGACTTGCGCCATCGAGTGACCCAAAAGAGGCGACCCAGGGGAGCCCCCGCATAGCAATCGGGTGGCTTCATGCCCCTCCAATAAAATCAGGCATGCTACTCACATTTTAAATCCGAGCCGCAAATCCGTCCGAGCACCAGCACTGATTCACTTGGAGGGGCACCCTATCCAAACGACCCAAAAGCTATACGCGGCTCCTTTCGCACGCACAGAACTGTTTCAAGCCGACTCCCTGTGAAGGCCGCATCTCTCCGTTCCACCCATGCAAGAAACAACGCATAGCTAACGAATACCCGGATAGGGTTTCGCGGAAAGTACAAGCAGATCGCTTGTACCAAAGCAACCCAAAAGCTAGACGGGGGCTGACCCGAAGATCGCCTTCCATGTCACAGCGACGACGCATTGGAACGACAACCGCTGTCGAACCCTTCCCGACTTTGCGTCATCGAGCGACCCGAAAGACGGGACTTTGAGCAGCCCCCGCATAGCAATCAGGTGGCTTCATGCCCCTCTAATGGAATCAGTGCTGCTGATCCCGTTTTGAAATCCGACCTAATCATCCGTCCGTCTGTCGGATTTCAAAACGGGATCACCAGCACTGATTCTATTAGAGGGGCATGGGGGAGCTTCCGCGGACAACACCTCCCCTATATAAGTTATTAGTCCAAGTATTGCACTTCCGTAGAAATTTGAGCCGAAGAGAATATCTCACAAAAATTTCAAATCTCTCAAAAATACAAGTGAAACAAAGAACAATAGATCACAAAAAATTCAAAACTTCCAAAAATTCAATTGAAATGAAGAGAATAGCTCACAAAAAATCCAAGTCTTGCAAAAAAAATCAAGGAAAAAGAAGAGAATAGCTCACAAAAAAATCAAATTTCCCAAAAATGCAAGTGAAACGAAGAGACTACATCACCAAAAAATGCATAACTTCCAAAAATTCAATTGAAACGAAGAGAATAGCTCACAAAAAATGCAAGTCTTCCAAAAAAAAATCAAGGGAAACAAAGAGAATAGCTCACAAAAAATTCAAATCTTCGAAAAAACCAAGTGAAACAAAGAAGAATAGCTCACAAAAAATTCAAATCCTGCAAAAATTCAAGTGAAAGGAAGAGAATAGCTCACAAAAAATTCAAAACTTCAAAAAATTCAAGTGAAACGAAGAGAATAGCTCACAAAAAATTCAAAACTTCCAAAAATTCAAGTGAAACGAAGAGAATAGCTCACAAAAAACTTCAAATCTCGCAAAAACTCCAGTGAAACGAAAAAGACTTAACTCACAAAAAATTCAAATCTTCTTGCCGCATGCAGACCCAAATGCTAGACCGGGGCTCGCCCACAGATCGACTTCAGTATCACTAATGACGACGCGCTGGAACAACTACCGTTGTTGAACCCTTCTCCGACTTGCGCCATCGAGTGACCCAGAAGAGACGACCCAGGGGAGCCCCCGCATAGCAATCAGGTGGCTTCATGCCCCTCCAATAAAATCAGGCATGCTACTCACATTTTAAATCCGAGCCGCAAATCCATCCGAGCACCAGCACTGATTCACTTGGAGGGGCACCCTATCCAAACGACCCAAAAGCTATACGCGGCTCCATTCGCACGCACAGAACTGTTTCAGGCCGACTCCCTGTGAAGGCCGCATCTCTTCGTTGCACACATGCAAGAGACAACGCATAGCTAACGAGTACCCGGATAGGGTTTCGCGGAAAGTACATAGCAGATCGCTTGTACCAAAGCAACCCAAAAGCTAGACGGGGGCTGACCCTAAGATCGCCTTACATGTCACAACGACGACGCATTGGAACGACAACCGCTGTCGAACCCTTTCCGACTTGCGCAATCGAGCGACCCGAAAGACGGGACTTTGAGCAGCCCACGCATAGCAATCAGGTGGCTTCATGCCCCTGTAATGGAATCAGTGCTGCTGATCCCATTTTGAAATCTGACCTAATCATCCGTCCGTCTGTCGGATTTCAAAACGGGATCACCAGCACTGATTCTATTAGAGGGGCATGGGGGAGCTTCCGCGGACAACACCTCCCCTATATAAGTTATTAGTCCAAGTATTGCACTTTCGTAGAAATTTGAGCCGAAGAGAATATCTCACAAAAATTTCAAATCTCTCAAAAATACAAGTGAAACAAAGAGAATAGATCACAAAAAATTCAAAACTTCCAAAAATTCAATTGAAATGAAGAGAATAGCTCACAAAAAATCCAAGTCTTGCAAAAAAAAAATCAAGGGAAAAGAAGAGAATAGCTCACAAAAAATGCAAGTCTTCCAAAAAAAAACAAGGGAAACAAAGAAAATAGCTCACAAAAAATTCAAATCTTCCAAAAAACCAAGTGAAACAAAGAAGAATAGCTCACAAAAAATTCAAATCCTGCAAAAATTCAAGTGAAACGAAGAGGATAGCTCACAAAAAACTCAAAACTTCCAAAAATTCAAGTGAAACGAAGAGAATAGCTCACAAAAAATTTAAGTGAAACGAAGAGAATAGCTCACAAAAACTTCAAATCTCGCAAAAACTCCAGTGAAACGAAAAAAAGAAAAAGACTTTAACTCACAAAAAATTCAAATCTTCTTGCGGCATGCAGACCCAAGTGCTAGACGGGGGCTGCACACAGATCGACTTCAGTATCACTAATGACGACGCGCTGGAACGACTACCGTTGTCGAACCCTTCTCCGACTTGCGCCATCGAGTGACCCAAAAGAGACGACCCAGGGGAGCCCCCGCATAGCAATCAGGTGGCTTCATGCCCCTCAAATAAAATCAGGCATGCTCCTCACATTTTAAATCTGAGCCGCAAATCCGTCCGAGCACCAGCACTGATTCGCTTGGAGGGGCACCCTATCCAAACGACCCAAAAGCTATACGCGGCTCCATTCGCACGCACAGAACTATTTCAGGCCGACTCCCTGTGAAGGCCGCATCTCTCCGTTCCACACATGCAAGAGCCAATGCATAGCTAACGAGTACCCGGATAGGGGTTCGCGGAAAGTACATAGCAGATCGCTTGTACCAAGCGACCCAAAAGCTAGACAAGGGCTAACCCGAAGATCGCCTTCCATGTCACTGCGACGACGCATTGGAACGACAACCGCTGTCGAACCCTTTCCGACTTGCGCCGTCGAGCGACTCGAAAGACGGGACTTTGAGCAGCCCCCGCATAGCAATCAGGTGGCTTCATGCCCCTCTAATGGAATCAGTGCTGCTGATCCCGTTTTGAAATCCGACCTGCTCATCCATCCGTCCGTCGGATTTCAAAACGGGATCACTAGCACTGATTCTATTAGAGGGGCATGGGGGAGCTTCCGCGGACAACACCTCCCCTATATAAGTTATTAGTCCAAGTATTGCACTTCCGTAGAAATTTGAGCCGAAGAGAATATCTCACAAAAATTTCAAATCTCTCAAAAATACAAGTGAAACAAAGAAGAATAGATCACAAAAAATTCAAAACTTCTAAAAATTCAATTGAAACGAAGAGAATAGCTCACAAAAAATGCAAGTCTTGCAAAAAAAAATTCAAGGGAAAAGAAGAGAATAGCTCACAAAAAAAATCAAATCTCCCAAAAATGCAAGTGAAACGAAGAGACTACATCACAAAAAATGCATAACTTCCAAAAATTCAATTGAAACGAAGAGAATAGCTCACAAAAAATGCAAGTCTTCCAAAAAAATCAAAGGAAACAAAGAGAATAGCTCACAAAAAATAGCTAGCTTGTGGCCCGGACGATCCGATCTCATGAAAACTGACTACATACCCGTGGCTCGGATCGACAAGCTAGCTCGGATCGGCGATCTGAGCTCATTCCATCATGCATTCCCGTCTTCTACTCCATAAATGACTCACCTCTTTGTATTCACTTGAGAACTAAACATCCTTTAGTTCAGCTCGAATCACAACGTGCACTAGAATCCGTTCCAGCTCGGGTCTCATCTCAAAGATCCTTGCATTCACCAACAACACCTCCCCTATATAAGTTATTAGTCCAAGTCTTGCTCTTCCGTAGAAATTTGAGGCGAAGAGAACAACTCGCAACAAATCCAAATCTTCCAAAAAATCAAGGGAAATGGGGAGAATAGCTCACAAATAATTCAAATCTTCAAAAAAATCAAGTGAAACGAGGAGAATAGCTCACAAAAAATTCAAATCTTCCAAATATCAAACCCAAAAGCTTCGCACACATTACAAATCAAACAGCTTGTACCGAGCGACCCAAACGCTAGACAAGGGCTCACCCTTAATAAGAGAATCAGTGTTTGACTTGTGGGCCGGGCGAGCCGATCTCATGAAAACTGCCTACATACCCGTGGCTCAGATCAGCGAGCTGACTCGGATCGTCGATCTGAGCTCATTCCATCATGCATTCCCGTGTTCTACTCCATAAAACGACTCACCTCTTTGTATTCACTTGAGAACTGAACATCCTTTAGCTCAGCTTGAATCACAACGCGCACTAGAATCCGTTCCAGCTCGGGTCTCATCTCAAAGATCCTTTCATTCACCAACAACACCTCCCCTATATAAGTTATTAGTCCAAGTCTTGCTCTTCCGTAGAAATTTGAGGCGAAGAGAACAACTCTCAAAAATTCCAATTCTTCCAAAAAAATCAAGGGAAACGGGGAGAATAGCTCACAAATAATTCAAATCTTCAAAAATATCAAGTGAAACGAGGAGAATAGCTCACAAAAAATTTAAATCTTCCAAATATCAACCCAAAAGCTTTGCACACATTACAAATCGAACAGCTTGTACCGAGCGACCCAAACGCTAGACAAGGGCTCACCCTTAATAAGAGAATCGATGTTTGACTTGTGGGCCGGGCGAGCCGATCTCATGAAAACTACCTACATACCCATGGCTCGGATCAGCGAGCTGGCTCGGATCGACGAGATAGCTCGGATCGACGATCTGAGATCATTCCATCATGCATTCCCATGTTCTACTCCATAGAATGACTCACCTCTTTGTATTCACTTGAGAACTGAACATCCTTTAGCTCAGCTCGAATCACAACGCGTACTAGAATCCGTTCCAGCTCGGATCTCATCTCAATGATTCTTACATTCACCAACAACACCTCCCCTATATAAGTTATTAGTCCGAGTCTTGCTCCCCCGTAGAAATGCTCGCCAACGCCGAAAGGTCACAAAAAATTTAAATCTCATAAATGACTCAGCTCGACGGGCTGGCTCGGATCGTACATACCCGTGGCTCGGATCGACGAGCTAGCTCGGATCGGCGATCTGAGCTCATTCCATCATGCATTCCCATGTTCTACTCCATAGAATGAGTCACCTCTTTGTATTCACTTGAGAACTGAACATCCTTTAGCTCAGCTCGAATCATAACGCGCACTAGAATCCGTTCCAGCTCGGGTCTCATCTCAGTGATCCTTACATTCACCAACAACACCTCCCCTATATAAGTTATTAGTCCGAGTCTTACTCCCCCGTAGAAATGCTCGCCAACGCCGAAAGGTCACAAAAAATTTAAATCTTGTAAAAGACTCAGCTCGACGGGCTGGCTCGGATCGCCGAGCTGGCTCGGATCGCCGAGCTGGCTCGGATCGCCGAGCTGGCTCGGATCGCCGAGCTGGCTCGGATCGCCGAGTTGAGCTCAATCCATCATGCATTCCCGTGTTCTACTCCATGGAATAACTCGCCTATTTGTAATCACTTGAGAATTCAACATCCTTTAGCTCAACTCGAATCACAACGCGCACTAGAATCCGTTCCAGCTCGGGTCTCATCTCAAAGATCCTTCCATCCACCAACACCACCTCCCCTATATAAGTTATTAGTCCAAGTCTTGCTCCCCCGTAGAAATGCTCGCCGACACGGATAGGTCACGAAAACTTTAAATCTCGTAAAAGACTCAGCTCGACAAGCTAGCTCGAATCCGTGAGCTGGCTCGGATCGACGAGCTGAGCTCAATCCATCATGCATTCCCGTGTTCTACTCCATAGAACAACTCACCTATTTGTATTCACTTGAGAACTCAACATCCTTTAGCTCAGCTCGAATCACAATGGGCACTAGAATCCATTCCATCTCGAGTCTCATCTCAAAGATCCTTACATCCACCAACAACACCTCCCCTATATAAGTTATTAGTCCGAGTCTTGCTCCCACGTAGAAATGCTTGCCGACGCCGATAAGTCACAAAAACTTAAAATCTCGTAAAAGGCTCGGATCGCCAAGCGAGCTGGCTCGGATCACCGAGCGAGCTGACTCGAATCGGCGAGCTGGCACGGTTTGCCGAGCGAGCCGGCTCGGTTTTCCAAGCTGGCTGGCTCGGATCGCCGAGCCGGCTCGGCTCAAATCGGATCGGATCCATCATGCATTCCCGTGTTCTACTCCATAAAACAACTTGCCTATTTGTATTCCTTTGAGAACTCAATATCCTTTAGCTTAGCTCTAATCACAATGCGCACTAGAATTTGTTCCAGCTTGGGTCTCATCTCAAAAATCCTCACATCCACCAACAACACCTCCCCTACGAGGATAAGTTATTAGTCCGAGTCTTTCTCCCCCATACAAATGCTTGCCGACGTCGATAGGTCGCAAAAAATTTAAATCTCGTAAAAGGCTCAACTTGACGAGCTGGCTCGGATCGTCGAGCTGGCTCAGATCGACAAGCTGGATCGGATCAACGAGCTGGCTCGGATCCGCGAGATGAGCTCAATCCATCATGCATTCCTGAGTTCTACTCCATAGAACAACTCGCCTATTCATATTCACTTGAGAACTCAACATCCTTAAGCTCAGCTCGAATCGTCTATGCACGAACCCATGCATAGCATTCAGGTATCAAATGGCATATCCAAAAATATCCGTAGAGAGCTAGCAAATCAATCATAGGCAGCATTGGCATAGATCGAGGTGAACATCATTTGATGCGATTTGACTAGTTACCATTGGGATGCCTTCGTGGCAATAGGGCCGACTTGAAACAAACCAACACAGCTTGATGTGATAGGGGTCATTTCATAATGACTGTTGGATGACTTTGTGGTGGTATGGCTAACTTACAATGGATGGGTGTAGTGTTGATGTGACAAGATCACCTCATACTAGAAATAGAGCTAACACGTCGACTGACTTGAACTGACATGTAAGGGACTCGATCCGAGGTGTAACAAAGGAGTTGTTTGGTGCACTCAGGAGTAGGGTCATGTCAGGGACTTGATTCGAGGAGCATTCATGGGGTTGTGCGACAAGTTGTTAATAGTTTTGGCCTGGGTAAGGTTTAGAGTCAAGTCGAGGTGTCATTTGAGCTGCATGAAGTAGCATGGACTGCTTTGTGCAGAGTGGCATTGGATCTTGTTGGGGACTCGATCCGAGGTGAAATCAACTAGGTATTGGAATGGGAAGTTGGGGACTTTTCCATGGGAGACTTGGAACATGTGCGAGATGGTGGCGTAATGAGCTAGTTCAGAACTATGTTGGACTATGAGATGCATTGGTTGCATGTACGTAGGAGGTCTTCATGACATTGGCTCGTGCAAGCCACAAGTCCTAATCTGGATGCAAGTTCACATCTTGAGGACAACTCATTAGTGGAGAAGTTCTCAAACTCAATTCTTGAGAGGTGTCTTGCTAGCTCAAATCGGTGAGTTGGCTCAGATCGGCTAGCTCAATCAGATTGGCGAGCTGGCTCCGATTGACGAGTTGGGCTCATCTCAGAGGTCGTTACATCCGTAAACAATACCTATCCCGTTATGACCCTAGAGATCTGGGTTACTTTGCCGACTCTAGTGATCCGGTGATCCAAGTCAATCCGGCGAATTGAGTCGATCCGGTGACCCGAGTTGTTCTGGTGATCTAAATTACTTATGTGACTGGAGTAATTCAAGTTGGGGGACTTGACAACTTGGCATGCTGAGCCGAATTCATTGATGAGTTGGCATACTCGTCAGCATAGGTATAGGAATGGGAAGTCATGGACTTTTCCATGAGAGACTTGGAATGAGTTAGCCTAGCTCACTTGTGAGTGGGGTCAAAAGTCACATTTGTTGACCTGAGTTGATCTCGCGACCTGAGCTGATTTGGCTGGCGGCCTGAGTTGGTGTGGTGACCCAAGTTGATCTGGCTAGCGACCTGAGTTGATCCAGCGATCCGACTTCATCCGTCGACCTGACCGAGTTGGTCAGGTGATCTGGTGACCCGACCTGACCTGGTTGGTGAGTCGAGTTGATGTGGCGACCCGAGTTGATCTGGCTGGCGACCCAAAATGATCCCGTGACCTGACCCGATCTGAAGACCTGACCCGACCCAACCCGAGTTGGTCTGGCAATCTGGTGACCCGAGTTGTTCTGGTTGGCGACTCGAGTCGATATGTTGACCCAAGTTGATCCGGTGACCCGACCCAATCCGGAGACCTGACCCGACCAAACTTGACCTAACTTTAGTTAGTCAGGTGATTTGGCGACCCAATATGATCTATATGGATACCTGAGTCGATGTAGGGACCCGAGTAGATTTGGCTGGCGGCCCGAGTCGATCTGACAACCCGTCCTAATCTGGAGACCCGAGTCGATCCGACGACTCGAGTTGATTCGGCAACCCGAGTGGATTTGACGACCTGTGTCGATCTGGTGACCCGAGTTGTTCTGGCGATCTGAGTTACTTATGCAACTCGAGTGATCTGAGCTGGTGGACTTGACAGCTTGGCATATTGGATCGAGGTGATCCAAGATTGAATGAGTTAGCACAGATCGAGGTGAACATCATTTGATGTGATTTAACTTGCGATCTGACTGGTTATCATTGGGATGCCTTCGTGGCAATAGGGCCGACTTGAAATAGAGATCTGAGTCGATCTGACGACTCCAGTGATTCGAGTCGATCTGGCAAGTCTAGCGATCCAAGTTGGCTAGGCAACTTCGTCAATCTAAGTTAGTCAGGTGATCTTGCGACCTGAGTTGATCTGGATGGTGACCCGAGTTGATCCGACTGGCAACCCAAGTTGTTTTGGGGACTCGAGTCGATCCAGAAACCCGAGTTGACTCGGCGATGCGAGTCGATCCAATGATCCGAATTACTTATGCGACTGGAGTAATTCAAGTTGGGGGACTTGACAGCTTGGCATGCTAAGGCGACTTCATTGATGAGTTGGCATACTTGTCAGCATTACTATTGTGCATATTAGATTGAGGTGATCCAAGTTTGAATGAGTTGGCATGGATCGAGGTGGACATCATTTGATGCAGTCTGACTAGTTATTGTTAGACGCAGTGTTGAAATGACCCGGGGTCATTTCATATAACCGCTGGGAGGCTTTCGTGGTAGTAGGGCAAGACCTGCGATGAGAACTTAACAAGGTCGCTGGCGGGGTCGAAACTCGTAGGAAAAAATGGATAAAGGAGGCTCTATACAAGGAAAAGAACAAAATTTTCAAGTTATAAAAAACTTAAATCACTAGAGCCATCCATGGAGTCACGCCTAGCTCGTTGGCGACGGGATCCCGGTGAGCTCGCTCACGAGCAAGATCTCGGACAGGATCCGGTCGAGCTCGTTGGCGATCCTCAGGGCGGGGTCAAAAGTCCTAAAAAAATAGACAAAGGAGGCTTCGTACAATGAAAAGAATGAAAAAACTAGAGTTGAAAAAGAAAACCACTCGTGCCATTCATGGAGTCACACCCAACTTAGTGACCCAAATTGATCGGGTGACCCGACCTAACCCGAGTTGGTTAGGTGATGTGGTGACCCGAGCTGATCTGGCTGACGACCCGAGTCGATGTGGCGACCTGAGTTGATCTGGTTGGCGACAAGAATTGATCTGGCAACCCGACCCGATCTAGAGAACTGACCCAACCCGATCTAGAGACCTGACCCAACCCGACCCGACCCAACTTGGCCTGGCAATCTGGTGACCCGAGTTGATCTGGTTGGTGACCCGAGTCAATTTGTTGACCTGAGTTGATCAGGCTGGCATACTTAGTTGACTTCATTGATGAGTTTGCATACTCGTTAGTATTACTATTATGCATATTAGATTGAGGCGATCCAAGTTTGAATGAGTTAGCCTAGCTCGCTTGCGAGTGGGGTCAAAACTCAAATTTGTTAACCCGAGTTGATCTGGCTGGTGACCCGAGTTGATTTGGTGACCCGAGCTGATTTGGCTGGCGACCTAAGTCGATGTGATGATCTGAGTTGATCTGGCTGGCGACCTGAGTTGATCTGGCGATCTGACTTCATCCGTCGACCTGACTCGAGTTGGTCAGGTGATCTAATGACCTGAGCTGATCTGGTTGGCGAGTCGAGTCGAGTCGATGTAGCAACTCGAGTTGATCTGGCTGGCGAGCTGAAATGATCCCGCGACTTGACCCAATCTGGAGACCTTACCCGACCTGACCTGAGTTGGTCTGGCGACCCAAGTTGATCTGGTTGGTGACTCGAGTCGATGTGTTGACCCGAGTTGATCTGGCTGGAGACCCAATTTGATCTGGTGACCCGACTCGATCCAGAGACCCGACCTAACCTAAGTTAGTCAGGTGATTTGGTGACCTAATTTGATCTATCTGGATACCCGAATCGATCCGATGAACCGAGTCGATCGGACGACCCATCCTGATCTGGAGACCTGAGTCGATCCGGTGACCTGCGTCAATACGGTGACCCGAGTCGATTCGAGGACTCGAGTCGATCCGGTGACCCGAGTCGATCTGGCGACCCGAGTCGATCTGATGACTCGAGTTAATTAGGTGACCCAAGTTGTTTTGGCAATACGAGTTACTTATGCGACTCGAGTGATCCGAGCTAGCAAACTAGACAGCTTGGCATATTGGAATGTGTTAACAACATAAGCTGATGTGTTGACCCGAGTTGATCATGTTAGTGACCCGAGTTGATCTAATTAGCGACCTGAGTTGATCCGGTGACCCGACCTGATCAGGAGACCTAACCCAACCTGACCTAAGTTAGTTAGGTGATTTGGTGACCCGAGCTGATCTATCTGGATACTCGAGTTGATGTGGCAACCTAAGTTGATCTGGCTGGTGACCCGAATTAATCTGGTGACCCGACCTGACCTGAGTTGGTTAGGTGATGTGGCAACCTGAGCTGATCTAGGTGATGACCCAAGTCGATGTGGTGACTTGAGTTAATCTAGCTAGCAACCCGAGTTGATCCAGCGACCTATCGCGATCTAGAGACCCGAGTCAAGCCGGCAACCCGAGTCGACCTAACGACCTGAGTGATCTAAGTTTATTATGGTAGTTGGAGTTACTTATGCGACTCGACTGATCTAAGTTGGAGGACTTGACAACTTGGCATACTGAGATGACTTCATTGATGAGTTTGCATACTCATCAGCATTACTATTGTGCATATTGGATGTGGTGACCTGAGTTGATCTGGCTAGGGACCTGATCTGGCTGGTGACCTAAGTCGATGTGGTGACCTAAGTTGATCTAGCTCAGGACCCGACTTGATCTGGTGACCCGACTTGATCTAGAGACCCCACCTGAGTTGAGTTCATCGAGCGATCTAGGGATCCAAGATGATCTAGCTGACTACCTGAGTCGATGTGGTGTCCCGAGTCGATCTGGCAACTCGAGTTGATCTGGCTGGCGACCCAAGTTGGCTAGGTGATGTGGCAACCTGAGTCAATGTGGCGATCAAGGCTGATTTGGTTGGCGACCTAAGTTGGTCAGGTGATCTGGTGACCAGAGCTGATCTAGCGACCCGAGTTGATCTAGTTGGCGACCCATGTGATGACCTAAGTTGATTTGGCTAGCGACACGAGTTGATCAAGTGACCCGTCCCGATCCAAAGACCTGAGTCGATTCGGCTATGTCAACCCAGCAACCTGAGTTGACTTGATGACCCGAGTCGACCCCGTGACCTGAGTCGACCTAGTGACCCGAGTCACTATGGTGACCTAATTTATTATGGCTATCTGAGTTACTTATGCGACTCGAGTGATCTAAGTTGGGGGACTTGACATACTGAGATGACTTCATTGATGTGTTTGCATACTCATCAACATTACTATTGTGCATATTAGATTTATGCGATCCAAGTTTAAATGAGTTGGCCTAGCTTGATCGTGAGCGAGGTCAAAAGTTGTAAAAAAAATAGACAAAGGAGGCTCCCTACGACAAAAAGAATGAAAAAACCAGAGTTAAAAAAAAATCACTCAGGCCATACATGGAGTCACGCCCTTCTTATTGTCGAGCTAGAAGCGGAGACTTGACTATGATAATACTTGAAGAGGAGTATGGGTCAATCATTCAAAAAGTGGACAGACTCACTGGAGATCTAAGTAGGTCAGGCTATCTAGTGACCTGACCTAATCTGGCTGGTGACCCGAGTCGATGTGGTGACCTGAGTTGATCTGGCTCGGGACCCGACTTGATCTGGTGACTCGACTCGATCTAGAGACCCCACCCGACCTGAGTTCATCGGGCGATCTGGTGATCTGAGATGATCTAGCTAACTACCTGAGTCGATGTCGTGTCCTGAGTTGATCTGGCGAACCGAGTTGGCCAGGTGATGTGGTGACCCAAGCTGATCTGGCTGGCGACCCGAGTCGGTTAGGTGATTTGGCGACCAGAGCAGATTTGGCTAGTGACCCAAGCTGATCTGGTGACCTGAGTTGATCTAATTGGTGACTCATGTGGTGACCCGAGTTGATCAAGTGACCTGTCCTGATCTAGAGACCCGAGTCGATCCAATAACCTGAGTTGACCCGGCGACCCGAGTCAACTTGACGACCCGAGTCAACCCAGCGACCTGCGTCGACCTAGTGACCCGCGTCGACCCAGTGACTCGCGTCGACCCAGTGACCCGTGTCGACCCAGTGACCCGTGTCAAACTGGCGACCCATGTCGAACCGGTGACTCGTGTTGACCTGACAACCCGCATCGACCTGGTGACCCAAGTCAACCCAAGTCGACTCGAGGCCCGAGTTGATCTGGCAACCCAAGTCGACCCGAGTCGACCCGATAACCTGAGTCAACCGAGTCACCTGAGTTGATCTGGCTGGTGACCCGAGTTGGCCAAGTAATGTGGCGACCTGAGTCAATGTGGTGACCCAAGCTGATCTGGCGACCACAGCTGATCTGGCTGGTGACCCAAGCTGATCTGGCGATCCGAGTTGATCTAGTTGGGGACCAGTGTGGTGACCTGAGTTGATCTCGCTAGCTACCTAACTTGATCTAGTTGGTGACCCGTGTGGTGACCGAGTCGACCCAGTGACCTGAGTCAATCGGTTGACCCAGTGACCTGAGTCAACTGAGTCAACCCGATGACAAGAGTCAATCGAGTCGACATGGTGACCTGAGATGACCGAGTCAGTCAGGTGATTGAGTCGACCCAGTGACCTGAATCGATTGAGTCGACCCGAGTCGACCAGGAGACCTTAGTAGACTAGGTCGACCCGTGTCAACCCAAGTCAACTTGAGGCCTGAGTCGATCCAGCAACCCAAGTCGACTCGGTGACCCGAGTCGACCCAGTGACCCAAGTCGACCTGATGACCTGAGTCAACCGAGTCGACCCGGTGACCCGAGTTGACCGAGTCGACCCAATGACCCGAGTCAATCGAGTCGACCCGAGTCGACCCAGCGACTGGGGTTTCTGTGGTGACCTAATTTATTATGGCAGTTGGAGTTACTCATTGGCGACCAGAGCTGATCTAGCAACCCGAGTTGATCTAGTTGGCGACCTAACCTGATCTAGCTGGCGAACTAATTTTGTCAGGTGATTTGGCGACAAGAGTTGATTTGGCTGGTGACCCAAGCTGATATGGTGACCTGAGTAAATCTAGTTGGGGACCCGTGTGGTGACTTGAGTTGATCTCGCTAGAAACTTGAGTTGATCCAATGACCCCTCCTGATCTAGAGGCCCGAGTCAACCCGAGTTGACCCGGTGACCCGAGTCACTCGAGTCGACCCGAGTCAATCGAGTCGACCCAGTGACTTGAGTCAACCGAGTCGACCCAGTGACCCGAATCAACCGAGTCGGTCAAGTGACTGAGTCGACCCGGTGACCTGAGTCGACTGAGTTGACCCAGTCGACCTGGTGACCTGAGTCGACAGAGTTGACCCAGTGACCTGAGTCAACTGAGTCGACCTGGTGACCCGAGTCAACTAAGTCGACCTAAGTCAGTCAGGTGATTAAGTCGACCCGAGTTGACCAAGTGACCCGAGTCAACCGAATCGACCGAGTGACCTGAGTCAACTGAGTCGACCCGATGACCCGAGTCAACTGAGTCGACCTGAGTCAACCGAGTCGACCGAGTCAACGTGGTGACCCGAGTCAACTGAGTCGGTCAGGTGACTAAGTCGACCCGAGTCAACCAGAGTCGACTGAGTCAACCTAGTGACCTGAATCAATTGAGTCGACCCGGTGACCTGAGTTGACTAGGTCGACCCGTGTCAACCCAAGTCGACTCGAGGCTTGAGTCAATCCAGCAACCCAAGTCGACTCGGTGACCCGAGTCGACCCAGTGACCCGATGACCCGAGTCGACCCGGTGACCCGAGTTGACCGAGTCGACCCAATGACCCGAGTCAACTGAGTCGACCCGGTGACCTGAGTCAACCAAGTCGACCCAGCGACCGGGGTTTTTATGGTGGCCTAATTTATTATGGTAGTCAGAGTTACTCACTGGCGACTAGAGCTGATCTAGCACCCCGAGTTGATCTAGTTAGCGACCTAACCTGATCTGGCTGGTGAACTAATTTTGTCAGGTGATCTGGCGATAAGAGCTGATCTGGTTGGTGACCCAAGCTGATATGGTGACTCGAGTAAATCTAGTTGCCGACCCATGTGGTGACCTGAGTTGATCTCGCTAGCGACTTGAGTTGATCCAATGACCCGTCTCGATCTAGAGGCTCGAGTCGAGCCAGCAACCCAAGTCGAGCTAGCAACCCGAGTCAACCGAGTCGACCTGATGACCTGAGCCAACCGAGTCGACTCGGTGACCCGGTGACCTGAATCAACCGAGTCGACCCGGTGACCAGAGTCGACTAAGTCGACCCAGTCGACCTGAGTCAACCGAGTCGACCCAGTGACCTGAGTCGACCCGATGACCCGAGCCAACCGAGTCGACCTAGTGACCCGGTGACCCGAATCAACCGAGTCGACCCGGTGACTAGAGTTGACTAAGTCGACCCAGTCGACCTGAGTCAACCGAGTCGACCCAGTGACCCGAGTCGACCCGATGACCCGAGCCAACCGAGTCGACCAGTGACCCGGTGACCTGAATCAACCAAGTCGACCCGGTGACCAGAGTCGACTGAGTCGACTCGGTGACCCGAGTCAACCGAGTCGATAGAGTTAACCCAGTGACCCGAGTCAACCGTGTCAACCCAATGACCTGAGTTGACATGGTGACCTGAGTCAACCAAGTTGACCTAAGTCAGTAAGGTGACTGAGTCGACCCGAGTCGACTCGGTGACCTGAGTCAACTGAGTCGACCTGGTGACCTAAGTCAACTAAGTCGACCCGGTGACCTGAGTTGACCCAGTGACATGAGTCAACCGAGTCGACCCGATGACTTGAGTCAACCGAGTCGACCCTGTGACCTGAGTCAACCGAGTCGACCCAGCGACCTGAGTCACTGTGGTGACCCAATTTATTATGGCAGTCAAAGTTACTGGCTGGCGACCCGAGTTGATCTAGTTGGTGACATAAGCTGATCTGGCTGGTGACCTAATTTTGTTAGGTGATCTGGTGACCAGAGCTGATCTAGCTGGTGACCCAAGCTGATCTGGCGACCTGAGTTGATCTAGTTGGCGACCCGTGTGGTGACCTGAGTTGATCTAGTTGGCGACCCGTGTGGTGACCTGAGTTGATCTCGCTAGCGACTTGAGTTGACCAAGTGACTCATCCCGATTTAGAGGCCTAAGTCGATCCGGCAACCCAAGTCAACCCGGTGACTTGAGTCAACCGCGTCGACCGAGTCAACCTAGTGACCCGAGTCGATCGAGTCGACTCGATGACCTGAGTCAACTGAGTTGACCCGATGACCTGAGTCAATTGAGTCGACCTGGTGACCCAAGTCAACCGAGTCGACCTAAGTCGACCCGGTGACTTGAGTCAACCGAGTCAACCCGGTGACCTGAGTCAACTGAGTCGACCGAGTTGACCTAGTGACCTAAGTCAACCAAGTCGACCCAGTGACCCGACTCGACCGAGTCGACCCAGCGACCCGAGTCGCTGTGGTGACCCAATTTATTATGGCAGTCAAAGTTATTGGCTAGCGACCAGAGTTGATCTAGCGACCTGAATTGATCTAGTTGGCAACCTAAGCTGATCTGGTTGTCGACCTAATTTTGTGAGGTGATCTAGTGACCAGAGCTAATTTGGCTGTCGACCTAATTTTGTGAGGTGATCTAGCAACCAGAGCTGATCTGGCTGGTGACCCAATCTGATCTGGCGACTCGAGTTGATCTAGTTGGCGACCTGTGTGGTGACCTGAGTTGATCTCGCTAGCGACTTGTGTTGATCTAGTGACCCATCCTGATCTAGAGGCTTGAGTTGATCCAACAACCCAAGTCGATCCGAGTCGACCGAGTCGACTCGATCATCCGAGTCAACCGAGTTGACCCGGTGACCCGAGTCGACCCGGTGACCTGAGTCAATCGAGTCGACCCGGTGACCTGAGTCAACTGAGTCAACCCAGTGACCTGAGTCAACCGAGTCGACCCGAGTCAACTGAGTTGACGCGGTGACCCGAGTCAACCAAGTCGATCGATTCAACCCGGTGATCCGAGTCGACCTGAGTCGACCGAGTCGGTTAGGTGACTGAGTCGACCCGATGACCTAAGTTGACCGAGTCGACCCAGTGACCTGACTCAATTGAGTCGACCCAGTGACCCGAGTCAACTGAGTCGACCCAATGACTCGAGTCAACCGAGTCGACCTGGTGACCCAAGTCAACTGAGTCGACCGAGTTGACCCGATGACCCGAGTCAACTGAGTCGACCCAGTGACCCAAGTCGCTGTGGTGACCTAATTTATTATGGCAGTTAAAGTTACTAGCTGGCGACCAGAGCTGAGCTGGCAACCTGAATTGATCTAGTGGGTGACCTAAGCTGATCTGGCTAGTGACCTAATTTTGTCAGGTCATCTGGAGACCAGAGCTGATCTGGCTGGTGACCCAAGTTGATCTGGTGACTCAAGTTGATCTAGTTGGCGACCCGTGTGGTGACCTGAGTTGATCTTGCTAGCGATTTGAGTTGATCCAGTGACCCGTCCTGATCCAGAGGCCTGAGTCAATCCGGCAACCCAAGTCGACTCGGTGACCCGAGTCTATCGAGTTGACCGAGTGACCTGAGTCAACCGAGTCGACTCGATGACCCGAGTCAACCGAGTCGACTCGATGACCCGAGTCAACCGAGTCGACTGAGTCGACGTGGTGTCCCGAGTCGGTCAGGTGACCGAGTCGACCCGAGTAAACCAGAGTCGACTGAGTTGACCTAGTGACCTGAATCAATTGAGTCAACCTAGTGACCTGAGTCGACTAGGTCGACCCGTGTCAACCCAAGTCGACTCGAGGCCTAAGTTGATTCGGCAACCCAAGTCGACTCGGTGACCCACGTCGACCGAGTCGACCCAGTGACCCGAGTTGACCCGATGACCCGAGTTGACCCGGTGACCCGAGTTGATCAAGTTGACTGAGTTGACTGAGTCGACCCAGCGACCAGGGTTTTTGTGGTGACCCAATTTATTATGGCAGTCGGAGTTACTCACTGGCGACCAGAGCTAATCTAGCGACCTGAGTTGATCTAATTGGTGACCTAACCTGATCTGGTTGGTGAACTAATTTTGTCAGGTGATCTGGTGACAAGAGCTGATCTGGTTGGTGACCCAAGCTGATATGGCGACCTGAGTAAATCTAGTTGGTGATCCGTGTGGTGACCTGAGTTGATCTCGCTAGCGACTTGAGTTGATCCAGTGACCCATCCCGATCCAGAGGCCCGAGTCGAGCCGGCAACCCAACTCGACCTGAGTCAATCGAGTCGACTCGAGTCCACCGAGTCGACCCAGTGACCCGAGTCAACCTGGTCAACTCGATGACCCGAGCCAACCGAGTCGACCCAGTGACCCGGTGACTCGAATCAACTGAGTCGACCCGGTGACCAGAGTTGACTAAGTCGACCCAGCTGACTTGGTGACCTGAGTCGACAGAGTTGACCTAGTGACCTGAGTCAACCGTGTTGACCTGATGACCTAAGTTGACCTGGTGACCCAAGTCAACCAAGTCTACCTAAGTTAGTAAGGTGACTGAGTTGACCCGAGTCGACCTAGTGACCTGAGTCAACCGAGTCGACCTGGTGACTCGAGTCGACCCAGTGACATGAGTCAACTGAGTCGACCCAATGACCTGAGTCAACTGAGTCAACCGAGTCGACCCTATGACCTGAGTCAACCAAGTTGACCTAGCGACCCGAGTCACTATGGTGACCCAATTTATTATGGCAGTCAAAGTTATTGGCTGGCGACCTGAGTTGATCTAGTTGGTGACATAAGCTGATATGGCGACCAGAGCTGATCTAGCTGGTGACCCAAGCTAATCTGGTGACCCAAGTTGATCTAGTTGGCGACCCATGTGGTGACCTGAGTTGATCTCGCTAGTAACTTGAGTTGACCCGATGATCCATCTTGATCTAGAGGCCCGAGTCGATCCGGCAACCCAAGTCGACCTGGTGACCTGAGTCAACCGCGTCGACCGACTCGACCCAGTGACCTGAGTCAACTAAGTTGACCTGATGACTTGAGTCAACTGAGTTGACCCAATGACCGGAGTCAACTGAGTTGACCCGATGACCTGAGTCAACTGAGTTAACACGATGACTCGAGGCAACCAAGTCGACCCAAGTCGACCGAGTCAGTCAGGTGACTGAGTCGACCTAAGTCGACCTAGTGACCTGAGTCGACCGAGTCAACCCGGTGACTCGAGTCAACAGAGTCGACCGAGTCGACCCAGTGACCCGTGTCAACCGAGTTGACCTGGTGACCCGAGTCGATCGAGTCGACCCAGCGACCTGAGTCACTATGGTGACCTAATTTATTATGGCAGTCAGAGTTACTGGCTGGTGACTAGAGCTGATCTGGTGACCTGAATTGATCTAGTTGGCAACCTAAGCTGATTTGGCTGTCGACCTAATTTTGTGAGGTGATCTGGCGACCAGAGCTGATCTGGCTAGTGACCCAATCTGATTTGGTGACCTGAGTTGATCTAGTTGGTGACCCGTGTGGTGACCTGAGTTGATCTCACTAGCGACTTGTGTTGATCTAGTGACCCATCCCAATCTAGAGGCCTGAGTCGATCCGGCAACCCAAGTCGATTCGAGTTGACTCGGTGACCCGAGTCAACCGAGTCGACCCAGTGACCTGAGTCAATTGAGTCAACCCAGTGACCTGAGTCAACCGAGTCGACCCGATGACCCGAGTCAACCGAGTCAACCCGATGACCCGAGTCAACCGAGTCGACGCAGTGACCTGAGTCAACCAAGTCGATGCGGTGACCCAAGTCAACCGAGTCGACCCGGTGACCTGAGTCAACCGAGTTGACCTGAGTCAACCCGACGACCTGAGTCGACCCGATGACCCGACTCGATCGAGTCGACCTGGTGACCTGACTCGACCGAGTCGACCCAATGACCCGAGTCAACCGAGTCGACCCGGTGACCCGAGTCAACTGAGTCGACCGAGTTCACCCGGTGACCTGAGTCAATTGAGTCGACCCAGTGACCCAAGTTGCTAGTGACCTAATTTTGTTAGGTGATCTGGAGACCAGAGTTGATCTGGTTGGTGACCCAAGCTAATCTGGCGACCAGAGTTGATCTAGTTGGTGACCCGTGTGGTGACCTAAGTTGATCTTGCTAGCAACTTGAGTTGATCCAGTAACCCATCCTGATCCAGAGGCCTGAGTCGATCTGGTAACCCAAGTCGACCTGAGTCGACCTGGTGACCCGACTCAACCGAGTCGACCCGATGACCCGAATCAACCAAGTCGACCTGATGACCCGAGTCAACCAAGTCGACCTTGTGACCCGAGTCAACCAAGTCGACCCGAGTCAGTCAGGTGACTGAGTCAACCCGGTGACCTGAGTCGATTAAGTCAACGGAGTCCACCCAATGACCTGAGTCAACTGAGTCGATCGTGTCAACCCAGTAACCTAAGTCAACCCGGTGAATCGAGTCAACTGAGTCGATCGAGTCGACCCGGTGACCTGAGTCAACTGAGTCGACCTGAGTCGACTGAGTCAACCCAGTTACCTGAGTCACTGTGGTGACCTAATTTATTATGGTAGTCAGAGTTACTGGCTGGTGACCTAAGCTAATCTGGCTGGTGACTTAAGTTTGTCAGGTGATCTAGCGACCAGAGTTGATCTGGTTGGTGACCCAAGCTGATCTGGCGATGTGAGTTGATCTAGTTGGCGACCCGTGTGGTGACCTGAGTTGATCTCGCTAGCGACTTGAGTTGATCCAGTGACCCGTACTGATCCAGAGGCCCGAGTCGATCTGACAACCCAAGTCGACCCGGTGACCCGAGTCAACTTGGTGACTCGAGTCGATCCGATGACCTGAGTCAACTGAGTCATCCCGAGTCGACCGAGTCAGTCAGGTGACTGAGTCGACCCGGTGACCTGAGTCAACCAAGTCGACCTGGTGACCCAAGTCCATCGAGTCGACCGAGTCGACCCAGTGACCTGATTCAACCAAGTCGACCTGGTGACCCGAGTCAACCGAGTCGACCTGGTGACCTGAGTCGCTGTGGTGACCCAATTTATTATGGCAGTCAAAGTTTTTGGCTGGCAACCAGAGCTGATCTGGCGACCTGAGTTGATCTAGTTAGCGACCTAAGCTGATCTAGTTGGCGACCTAAGATGAAATGGTTGGTGACCCAGGCTGATCTAGTTAGTGACCTGATTTTGTCAGGTGATCTAGCGACTAGAGCTGATCTAGCTGGTGACCCAAGCTGATCTAGTGACCCGAGTTGATCTAGTTGGTTACCTGTGTGGTGACCTGAGCTGATCTCGCTAGCAACTTGAGTTGATCTAGTGACCCGTGCAATCTAGAGGCCCGAGTAGATCCGACAACCCAAGTCGACTTGAGTCGACCTGAGTCAACCGAGTCAGCTGAGTCGACCTAAGTCACCCTAGTCGACCCGGTGATCCAAGTCAACTGAGTTGACTCAAGTTGACTGCGTCGACCCGAGTCGACCGGGTCGGTCAGGTGACTGACTCGACCTGAGTCGATTTGGCTACCTGAGTCAACTCGGTGACCCGAGTCGATCGAGTCGACCGAGTCGACCAAGTCCACCCAGTGACCTGAGTCACCTTAGTCGACCGAGCGACCAGAGTCGTTGTAGTGACCTAATTTATTATGGCAGTATGAGTTACCGACTAGCGAGCAGAGTTGATCTAGCCACCCGAGATGATCTAGTTTGCGACCTGAGTTGATCTAGTTGGTGACCCGAGTTGATCTGCCTGTTGACCTAATTTTGTCAAGTGATCTAGCGACCAGAGCTGATCAAGCCGAGCGGAACCGAACCGGTCGAGCTCTCCGGGGAGCGGCGGGGCGGGATCGGCGCCGAGCTCGCTCCCGGGCGGGGTCGAAACTCGCGGAAAAAAAATGAACAAAGGAGGCCCCGTACGAGGATAAGAACGAAAAAACCAGAGTTAAATTAAAAAAAAAAAAAAAAAAAAAAAAAAAATTACTTTCGGGTCATACGTGTAGCCACGCCCAGCTCGCCCGCGGACGGGATCCCCATTGAGCTCGTCGAGCCGAGCGGCGCTCGCGGGCGGGGTCCGATCCGAGCGGAACCGAACCGGTCGAGCTCTCCGGGGAGCGGCGGGGCGGGATCGGCGCCGAGCTCGCTCCGGGGCGGGGTCGAAACTCGCGGAAAAAAAATGAACAAAGGAGGCTCCGTACGAGGATAAGAACGAAAAAACCAGAGTTAAAAAAAAAAAAAAAAAAAAAAAAAATACATTCGCGTCATACGTGTAGCCACGCCCAGCTCGCCCGCGGACGGGATCCCCATCGAGCTCGTCGAGCCGAGCGGCGCTCGCGGGCGGGGTCCGATCCGAGCGGAACCGAACCGGTCGAGCTCTCCGGGGAGCGGCGGGGCGGGATCGGCGCCGAGCTCGCTCCCGGGCGGGGTCGAAACTCGCGGAAAAAAAATGAACAAAGGAGGCTCCGTACGAGGATAAGAACGAAAAAACCAGAGTTTAAAAAAAAATTAAAAAAAAAAAATTACATTCGGGTCATACGTGTAGCCACGCCCAGCTCGCCCGCGGACGGGATCCCCATCGAGCTCGTCGAGCCGAGCGGCGCTCGCGGGCGGGGTCCGATCCGAGCGGAACCGAACCGGTCGAGCTCTCCGGGGAGCGGCGAGGCGGGATCGGCGCCGAGCTCGCTCCCGGGCGGGGTCGAAACTCGCGGAAAAAAAATGAACAAAGGAGGCTCCGTACGAGGATAAGAACGAAAAAACCAGAGTTAAAAAAAAAAAAAAAAAAAAAAAAAATTACATTCGGGTCATACGTGTAGCCACGCCCAGCTCGCCCGCGGACGGGATCCCATTCGAGCTCGTCGAGCCGAGCGGCGCTCGCGGGCGGGGTCCGATCCGAGCGGAACCGAACCGGTCGAGCTCTCCGGGGAGCGGCGGGGCAGGATCGGCGCCGAGCTCGCTCCCGGGCGGGGTCGAAACTCGCGGAAAAAAAATGAACAAAGGAGGCTCCGTACGAGGATAAGAACGAAAAAACCAGAGTTAAAAAAAAAAAAAAAAAAAAAATTACATTCGGGTCATACGTGTAGCCACGCCCAGCTCGCCCGCGGACGGGATCCCCATCGAGCTCGTCGAGCCGAGCGGCGCTCGCGGGCGGGGTCCGATCCGAGCGGAACCGAACCGGTCGAGCTCTCCGGGGAGCGGCGGGGCGGGATCGGCGCCGAGCTCGCTCCCGGGCGGGGTCGAAACTCGCGGAAAAAAAATGAACAAAGGAGGCTCCGTACGAGGATAAGAACGAAAAAACCAGAGTTTTAAAAAAAAAAAAAAAAAAAAATTACATTCGGGTCATACGTGTAGCCACGCCCAGCTCGCCCGCGGACGGGATCCCCATCGAGCTCGTCGAGCCGAGCGGCGCTCGCGGGCGGGGTCCGATCCGAGCGGAACCGAACCGGTCGAGCTCTCCGGGGAGCGGCGGGGCGGGATCGGCGCCGAGCTCGCTCCCGGGCGGGGTCGAAACTCGCGGGAAAAAAATGAACAAAGGAGGCTCCGTACGAGGATAAGAACGAAAAAACCAGAGTTAAAAAAAAAAAAAAAAAAAAAAAAAAAAATTACATTCGGGTCATACGTGTAGCCACGCCCAGCTCGCCCGCGGACGGGATCCCCATCGAGCTCGTCGAGCCGAGCGGCGCTCGCGGGCGGGGTCCGATCGGAGCGGAACCGAACCGGTCGAGCTCTCCGGGGAGCGGCGGGGCGGGATCGGCGCCGAGCTCGCTCCCGGGCGGGGTCGAAACTCGCGGAAAAAAAATGAACAAAGGAGGCTCCGTACGAGGATAAGAACGAAAAAACCAGAGTTAAAAAAAAAAAAAAATAAAAAAATTACATTCGGGTCATACGTGTAGCCACGCCCAGCTCGCCCGCGGACGGGATCCCCATCGAGCTCGTCGAGCCGAGCGGCGCTCGCGGGCGGGGTCCGATCCGAGCGGAACCGAACCGGTCGAGCTCTCCGGGGAGCGGCGGGGCGGGATCGGCGCCGAGCTCGCTCCCGGGCGGGGTCGAAACTCGCGGAAAAAAAATGAACAAAGGAGGCCCCGTACGAGGATAAGAACGAAAAAACCAGAGTTAAAAAAAAAAAAAAAAAAAAAAAAAAAAAAAAAAAAAAACTTTCGGGTCATAAGTGTAGCCACGCCCAGCTCGCCCGCGGACGGGATCCCCATCGAGCTCGTCGAGCCGAGCGGCGCTCGCGGGCGGGGTCCGATCCGAGCGGAACCGAACCGGTCGAGCTCTCCGGGGAGCGGCGGGGCGGGATCGGCGCCGAGCTCGCTCCGGGGCGGGGTCGAAACTCGCGGAAAAAAAATGAACAAAGGAGGCTCCGTACGAGGATAAGAACGAAAAAACCAGAGTTTTAAAAAAAAAAAAAAAAAAAATTACATTCGGGTCATACGTGTAGCCACGCCCAGCTCGCCCGCGGACGGGATCCCCATCGAGCTCGTCGAGCCGAGCGGCGCTCGCGGGCGGGGTCCGATCCGAGCGGAACCGAACCGGTCGAGCTCTCCGGGGAGCGGCGGGGCGGGATCGGCGCCGAGCTCGCTCCCGGGCGGGGTCGAAACTCGCGGAAAAAAAATGAACAAAGGAGGCTCCGTACGAGGATAAGAACGAAAAAACCAGAGTTAAAAAAAAAAAAAAAAAAAAAATTACATTCGGGTCATACGTGTAGCCACGCCCAGCTCGCCCGCGGACGGGATCCCCATCGAGCTCGTCGAGCCGAGCGGCGCTCGCGGGCGGGGTCCGATCCGAGCGGAACCGAACCGGTCGAGCTCTCCGGGGAGCGGCGGGGCGGGATCGGCGCCGAGCTCGCTCCGGGGCGGGGTCGAAACTCGCGGAAAAAAAATGAACAAAGGAGGCTCCGTACGAGGATAAGAACGAAAAAACCAGAGTTAAAAAAAAAAAAAAAAAAAAAAAAAATACATTCGCGTCATACGTGTAGCCACGCCCAGCTCGCCCGCGGACGGGATCCCCATCGAGCTCGTCGAGCCGAGCGGCGCTCGCGGGCGGGGTCCGATCCGAGCGGAACCGAACCGGTCGAGCTCTCCGGGGAGCGGCGGGGCGGGATCGGCGCCGAGCTCGCTCCCGGGCGGGGTCGAAACTCGCGGAAAAAAAATGAACAAAGGAGGCTCCGTACGAGGATAAGAACGAAAAA
>BSBK01012285.1:15000-47500 GCA_027943335.1 Chamaecyparis obtusa | reverse complement strand
TCCCGTCTCGACCGACATAGAAAATTCCACAGTGAGAGATCATCCACAAGTGATGTTGGACGGTAAAGAAAACGCCTCGGCACAGCATGAAAACAATTTCCGCGTCTCGACAGATTGAAAATGTCTACGCCTGTCGGATCATTGCAAAACGGATCCTCGGTTCACAGGAGCCTGGGAAGAATATCCCGTACGAAACCCTTTACCCGAAGACATCCGAATCGCAAGTGCTCGCAACAGTCACTGCCCCGAGAGTATGCACCGCGCACGCGACCGAGTAAGGCCACTCAATGACATCCATTTCCCAGGCATATGCCACCTACGCGCTTTTTTGGTGCACCCCGCACGACAACTTCCGTCTCGACAAACATTAACGCTTTCCGCATCCAGAAAGACATGAAATGGCCACGCATGTCGGGTCATTGCAAAACGGATGCTCGGTTCACAGGAGCCTGGGAAGAACATCCCGTACGGAACCCTTTACCCGAAGACACCCGAATCGCACATGCTCGCAACAGTCACTGCCCCGAGAGTATGCACCGTGCACGCGACCGAGTAAGGCCACTCAGAGACATCCATTTCCCAGGCATATGCCACCTACGCACTTCTTTGGTGCACCCCGCACGACAACTCCCGTCTCGACAGCCTTAACGGTTTCCGCATCCAACCAAAAGCCTTGGCCATACTCGTCTGCAAGTTTAACTCCACAGACAGAGAGGACTTTGCCCTGCAAACCAGAGCAAGACGATAGTGCCTCGTAGAAAATGAAGACGAGATGGCCAAGACCGCACTTGTGTACAAGGCAACCAACCTTTCATCGCACTCCGGGCCACGCTAAAAACACTAGGAAAGGCTTAAAGGGTGGAGAGTGGGACAACGATGAAATATGAAAGCAGGACACTCACCTTACGTGCAACGATTCCCAACACTTGTTACTGTCGGAGCTCATGTATCGCAAAGATGGAACGTGCCAAGTGCCAAGGCCCATGGCAAATGCAACTGTCGTAAACTTCGGAACAAGCGCATCTTTCAGTCAAACAAATGACATACACACTGTCGCAATTCTCTACGACACTCGTGCGTGGCAAAATTCAACTAAATATGAAGATGAGAACTTCCAACTGCACAAGGGCTGGGCAGAACTACAAGAAATGCTCACTCCGCAATTTATTATCGCGCCTACCATCTCGGAAAGGGGTACAAGTGCACACGTTCATCCAAGCAAAGAGGATGAAATGGAGTGAAGGGGCAAGATCCAAAAGTTCCGGAGGTACAACTCCGAGAACAATCGAGAGCAATGCCGAATTACATGTCAACTCTGTTACTAGGCAAACAAGTGTTGTACCTGAAGAAATCGACAGTCCTCACAATGGCCCGAGGCCAATGCTCCGACTTAATCAATTTTCTCCAACAAACGCCATGCCACCTTTCACAAAGGGATTTTATCCATCCAAAACCGAATTAATCACTTGCAGCAAAGTGACCCAAGAGCTAGACGGGGGCTGACCCAGTAATTGTCTTCCATGTCACTACAACGAAACATTTGAACGACAACCGCTGTCGAACCCTTTCCAACTTGCACCGTCGAGTGACACAAAAGACACTACCATGGGCATGGGCAGCCCCCGCATAGCAAACGGGTGCCCTAATGCGCCCCTCCAATAGAATCAGTGCTAGTGCTCAAATTTTATATCTGAGCTACCAATCCGTCCAAGCACCAGCACTGATTCTCTTGGAGGGCCGCACCTACCCAAACGACTCAGAAGCTATACGCCGGTCCATTCACAAGAACGGAACTATCTCCGGCCAACTCCCTGTGAAGGCCGCATCTCTCCGTTCCACGCATGCAAGAACCAACGCATAGCTAACGAGTACCCGGATAGGATTCGCGGAAAGTACATAGCAAATCGCTTGTACCAAAGCGAACCGAAAGCTAGACGGGGGCTGACCCGAAGATTGCCTTCCATGTCACTGCGACGACACATTCGAACGACAACCGCTGCCGAACACTTTCCGACTTGCACCGTTGAGTGACCCGAAAGACAGGACTTTGGGCAGCCCCCGCATAGCAATCAGGTGGCTTCATGCCCCTCTAATAGAATCAGTGCTAGTGATCCGATTTTAAATCCGACTTACTCATCCGTCCGCGCACAAGCTCTGATTCTATTAGAGGGGCATGGGGGAGCTTCCGCGAACTACTACTCCCCTATATAAGTTATTAGTCCGGGTCTTTCTCTTCCGTAGAAATTTGAGACGTTGAGAATGGCTCCCAAACAATTCAAATCTTCCAAAAATTCAAGTGAAACGATGAGGAAAAAGCTCACAAAAAAATCAAATCTTCAAAAAATTCAAGTGAAACGAACAGAATAGCTCACAAAAAATTCAGGTCTTCCGAAAAAATCGAAGGGAAACGAAAAGAACAACTAGCAAAACATTCAAATTTTCCAAAACTTCAAGTAAAAGAAAGAACATAGCTCACCAAAAAAATCCATTTCTTCCAAAAACTCAAGTGAATCGAAGAGAGTAGGCTCACAAAAAATTAAAATCTTCCAAAAAAAAATCAAAGGAAACAAAAGAGGAGATCGCAAAAAATTCGAATCTTCCAATGAAACAAAAATGAGAATAGCAAACAAAAAATTCAAATCTTAATGCAGCATGCGACAGAGCAAATCGCTTGTGCCAAGCGACCCGGGAGCTAGACGGGGGCTGACCCAAAAATTGCGTTTCTTGTCAATGCGACGATGCGTTGGAACGACAACCGCTGTCGAACCCTTTCCTACTTGCAACGTCGACTGACACAAAAGACACGATCCTGGACAGGCCCCGCATAGAAAGCGGGTGGCCTAATGCGCCCCTCCAATAGAATCAGCGCTAGTGCTCAGATTTTAAATCCGAGATACCCAGCACTGATTCTCTTGGAGGGGGGCACCTACCCAAACGACTCAAAAGCTATACGCGGCTCCATTCACAAAAACAGAACTATCTCCGGCCAACTCCCTGTGAAGGCCGCATCTCTCCGTTCCGCTCGTGTAAGAGCCAACGCGTAGCTAACGAGTACGTGGATAGGGTTCGCGGAAAGTACATAGCAAATCACTTGTACCAAAGTGACCCGAAAGCTAGACAGGGGCTGACCCGTAGATTGCCTTCCATATCACTGCGACGACGCATTGGAACGACAACCGCTGCCGAACCCTTTCCGACTTGCACCGTCGAGCGACCCGAAAGACAGGACTTTGGGCAGCCCCCGCATAGCAATCAAGTGGCTTCATGCCCCTCTAATAGAATCAGTGCTGGTGATCCCATTTTGAAATCCGACCTACACATCCGTCCGATCACCGGCAATGATTCTATAAGAGGGGTATGGGGGAGCTTCCGCGAACAACACACAACTCCTCCCCTATATAAGTTATTAGTCCGAGTCTTGCTCTTGAGTGGAAATTTAAGCCGAAGAAACTGGCTCCCAAAAAATTCAAATCTTCCAAAAATTCAAGTGAAACGATGACAAAAAGCTCACAAAAAATCAAATCTTCCAAAAATTCAAGTGAAACGAACAGAATAGATCACAAAAAATTCAAGTCTTTCGAAAAAATCTAGGAAAACGAAAAGAATAGCTAGAAAACAAAATTCAAATCTTCCAGAAATTCAAGTAAAACAAAGAACATGGCTCACCAAAATAATTCATCTTCCAAAAATTCGTCATTCTTACCGCAATCCATCATCTTATCCGTCATAACGCGTATCCAACATATCCACGAGGAGGTAACCCAACTCGCTCGCATAGTTCCTCAAGTCAGATAACAATGCATCTAGATGAATCCAAATCGTTTTCGATCGAGACTTAGCAACTAATGTCGCACCCGCCTAGATTGACTTGAGATCCAATCCGCCGACACATATGATAACTAACTGATTCCAATGCAAAGCATCTTGAGCCATTGCGCACTCAAGTATCGGAAGTCGAAGCGACATAGCAAGTAGCTTGTACCAAGTGACCCGGGAGCTAGACGGGGGCTGACCCGAAGATCGCCTTTCTTGTCAATGCGACGATGTGTTGGAACGACAACCGCTGTCGAACCCTTTCCGAAGTGCACCGTCGACTGACCCAAAAGTTACGACCCTGGACAGCCCCCGCATAGCAAGCGGGTGGCCTAATGCGCCCCTCCAATAGAATCAGTGCTAGTGTTTATATTTTAAATCCGAGCTACCAATCCGTCCGAGCACCAGCACTGATTCTCTTGGAGGGGCGCACCTACCCAAACGACTCAAAAGCTATATACGCGGCTCCATTCACAAGAGCAGAACTATTTCCGGCCAACTCCCTGTGAAGGCCGCATCTCTTCGTTCCACGCATGCAAGAGCCAACGCATAGCTAACGAGTACCCGGATAGGGGTTCGCGGAAAGTACATAGCAGATCGCTTGTACCAAAGCAACCCAAAAGCTAGACGGGGGCTGACCCGAAGATCGCCTTCCATGTCACTGCGACGACGCATTGGAACGACAACCGCTGCCGAACCCTTTCCGACTTGCACCGTCGAGCGACCTTCGAAAGACGGGACTTTGAGCAGCCCCCGCATAGCAATCAGGTGGCTTCATGCCCCTCTAATGGAATCAGTGCTGCTGATCGCGTTTTGAAATCTGACCTAATCATCCGTCCGTCTGTCGGATTTCAAAACGGGATCACCAGCACTGATTCTATTAGAGGGGCATGGGGGAGATTCCGCGGACAACACCTCCCCTATATAAGTTATTAGTCCAAGTCTTGCACTTCCGTAGAAATTTGAGCCGACGAGAATATCTCACAAAAATTTCAAATCTTTCAAAAATACGAGTGAAACAAAAAGAATAGATCACAAAAAATTCAGAAATTCCAAAAATTCAATTGAAACGAAGAGAATAGCTCACAAAAAAATCAAGGGAAAAAAAGAGAATAGCTCACAAATAAAATCAAATCTCCCAAAAATGCAAGTGAAACGAAGAGACTACAATCACAAAAAATGCACAACTTCCAAATATTCAATTGAAACGAAGAGAATAGCTCACAAAAAATGCAAGTCTTACAAAAAAATCAAGGGAAACAAAACAGAATAGCTCACAAAAAATTCAAATCTTCCAAAAAAACCAAGTGAAACAAACAGAATAGCTCACAAAAAATTCAAATCTTGCAAACATTCAAGTGAAAACGAAGAGAATAGCTCACAAAAACATTCAAAACTTCCAAAAATTCAAGTGAAAAGAATAAAATAATAGCCCACAAAAAATTCAAGTCTTCCAAAACAAAAACCAAGGAAAAACGAAGAGAATAGCTCACAAAAAATCCAAAACTTCAAGTCAAAACGAAGAGAATTTTACTACCTCGCAACAAACAAAATTCAAATCTCGCAAAAATTCAAGTGAAACGAAGAGACTTAACTCAAAAAATTCAAATCTTCTTGCGACATGCAGACCCAAGAGCTAGACGGGGGCTCGCCCACAGATCGACTTCAGTATCACTATGACGACGCGCTGGAACGACTACCGCTGTCGAACCCTTCTCTGACTTCCGCCATCGAGTGACCCAAAAGACACGACCCAAGGGAGCCCACGCATAAAAATTGGGTGGCTTCATGCCCCTCCAATAGAATCTGTGCTGCTGCTCACATTTTTAAATCCGAGCGGCAAATCCGTCCGAGCACCAACACTCATTCACTTGGAGGGGCACCTATCCAAACGACCGAAAAGCTATACGCGGCTCCATTCGCAAGGCACGGAACTGTTTCAGGCCAACTCCCTGTGAAGGCCGCATCTCTGCGTTCCATGCGTGCTAGAGCCAACACATAGCTAACGAGTACCGGGATAGGTGTTCGCGGAAAGTACATAGCAGATCGCTTGTACCAAAGCAACCCAAGAGCTAGACAGGGGCTGACCCGAAGATCGCCTTCCATGTCGCTGCGACGACGCATTGGAACGACAACCGCTGCCGAACCATTTCCGACTTGCGCCGTCGAGCGACCTGAAAGATGAGACTTTGAGCAGCCCACGCATAGCAATCAGGTGGCTTCATGCCCCTATAATGGAATCAGTGCTGCTGATCCCGTTTTGAAATCCGACCTAATCATCCATCCGTCTGTCGGATTTCAAAACGGGATCACCAGCACTGATTCCATTAGAGGGGCATGGGGGAGCTTCCGCGAACAACACCTCCCCTATATAAGTTATTAGTCCAAGTATTGCACTTCCGTAGAAATTTGAGCCGAAGAGAATATCTCACAAAAATTTCAAATCTCTCAAAAATATAAGTGAAACAAAGAAGAATAGATCACAAAAAATTCAAAACTTCCAAAAATTCAATTGAAACGAAGAGAATAGCTCACAAAAAATGCAAGTCTTGCAAAAAAAATTCAAAGGAAAAGAAGAGAATAGCTCACAAAAAAAATCAAATCTCCCAAAAAATGCATCATGCATAACTTCCAAAAATTCAATTGAAACGAAGAGAATAGCTCACAAAAAATGCAAGTCTTCCAAAAAAATCAAAGGGAAATAAAGAGAATAGCTCACAAAAAATTCAAATCTTCCAAAAAACCAAGTGAAACGAAGAGACTACATCACAAAAAATGCATAACTTCCAAAAATTCAATTGAAACGAAGAGAATAGCTCACAAAAAACGCAAGTCTTCCCAAAAAAAAACAAAAAAAAAAAAAACAAAGGGAAACAAAGAGAATAGCTCACAAAAATTCAAATCTTCCAAAAAAAACCAAGTGAAACAAAGAGAATAGCTCACAAAAATTTCAAATCTTGCAAAAATTCAAGTGAAACGAAAGATAATAGCTCACAAAAAAATTCAGAACTTCCAAAAATTCAAGTCTTCCAAAAAAAAATCAAGGAAAAACGAAGACTTAAACTCACGAAAAATTCAAATCTCCTTGCGGCATGCAGACCCAAGAGCTAGACGGGGGCTCGCCCACAAATCGACTTCAGTATCACTATGATGACGCGCTGGAACGACTACCGTTGTCGAACCCTTCTCCGACTTGCGCCATCGAGTGACCCAAAAGAGGCGACCCAGGGGAGCCCCCGCATAGCAATCGGGTGGCTTCATGCCCCTCCAATAAAATCAGGCATGCTACTCACATTTTAAATCCGAGCCGCAAATCCGTCCGAGCACCAGCACTGATTCACTTGGAGGGGCACCCTATCCAAACGACCCAAAAGCTATACGCGGCTCCTTTCGCACGCACAGAACTGTTTCAAGCCGACTCCCTGTGAAGGCCGCATCTCTCCGTTCCACCCATGCAAGAAACAACGCATAGCTAACGAATACCCGGATAGGGTTTCGCGGAAAGTACAAGCAGATCGCTTGTACCAAAGCAACCCAAAAGCTAGACGGGGGCTGACCCGAAGATCGCCTTCCATGTCACAGCGACGACGCATTGGAACGACAACCGCTGTCGAACCCTTCCCGACTTTGCGTCATCGAGCGACCCGAAAGACGGGACTTTGAGCAGCCCCCGCATAGCAATCAGGTGGCTTCATGCCCCTCTAATGGAATCAGTGCTGCTGATCCCGTTTTGAAATCCGACCTAATCATCCGTCCGTCTGTCGGATTTCAAAACGGGATCACCAGCACTGATTCTATTAGAGGGGCATGGGGGAGCTTCCGCGGACAACACCTCCCCTATATAAGTTATTAGTCCAAGTATTGCACTTCCGTAGAAATTTGAGCCGAAGAGAATATCTCACAAAAATTTCAAATCTCTCAAAAATACAAGTGAAACAAAGAACAATAGATCACAAAAAATTCAAAACTTCCAAAAATTCAATTGAAATGAAGAGAATAGCTCACAAAAAATCCAAGTCTTGCAAAAAAAATCAAGGAAAAAGAAGAGAATAGCTCACAAAAAAATCAAATTTCCCAAAAATGCAAGTGAAACGAAGAGACTACATCACCAAAAAATGCATAACTTCCAAAAATTCAATTGAAACGAAGAGAATAGCTCACAAAAAATGCAAGTCTTCCAAAAAAAAATCAAGGGAAACAAAGAGAATAGCTCACAAAAAATTCAAATCTTCGAAAAAACCAAGTGAAACAAAGAAGAATAGCTCACAAAAAATTCAAATCCTGCAAAAATTCAAGTGAAAGGAAGAGAATAGCTCACAAAAAATTCAAAACTTCAAAAAATTCAAGTGAAACGAAGAGAATAGCTCACAAAAAATTCAAAACTTCCAAAAATTCAAGTGAAACGAAGAGAATAGCTCACAAAAAACTTCAAATCTCGCAAAAACTCCAGTGAAACGAAAAAGACTTAACTCACAAAAAATTCAAATCTTCTTGCCGCATGCAGACCCAAATGCTAGACCGGGGCTCGCCCACAGATCGACTTCAGTATCACTAATGACGACGCGCTGGAACAACTACCGTTGTTGAACCCTTCTCCGACTTGCGCCATCGAGTGACCCAGAAGAGACGACCCAGGGGAGCCCCCGCATAGCAATCAGGTGGCTTCATGCCCCTCCAATAAAATCAGGCATGCTACTCACATTTTAAATCCGAGCCGCAAATCCATCCGAGCACCAGCACTGATTCACTTGGAGGGGCACCCTATCCAAACGACCCAAAAGCTATACGCGGCTCCATTCGCACGCACAGAACTGTTTCAGGCCGACTCCCTGTGAAGGCCGCATCTCTTCGTTGCACACATGCAAGAGACAACGCATAGCTAACGAGTACCCGGATAGGGTTTCGCGGAAAGTACATAGCAGATCGCTTGTACCAAAGCAACCCAAAAGCTAGACGGGGGCTGACCCTAAGATCGCCTTACATGTCACAACGACGACGCATTGGAACGACAACCGCTGTCGAACCCTTTCCGACTTGCGCAATCGAGCGACCCGAAAGACGGGACTTTGAGCAGCCCACGCATAGCAATCAGGTGGCTTCATGCCCCTGTAATGGAATCAGTGCTGCTGATCCCATTTTGAAATCTGACCTAATCATCCGTCCGTCTGTCGGATTTCAAAACGGGATCACCAGCACTGATTCTATTAGAGGGGCATGGGGGAGCTTCCGCGGACAACACCTCCCCTATATAAGTTATTAGTCCAAGTATTGCACTTTCGTAGAAATTTGAGCCGAAGAGAATATCTCACAAAAATTTCAAATCTCTCAAAAATACAAGTGAAACAAAGAGAATAGATCACAAAAAATTCAAAACTTCCAAAAATTCAATTGAAATGAAGAGAATAGCTCACAAAAAATCCAAGTCTTGCAAAAAAAAAATCAAGGGAAAAGAAGAGAATAGCTCACAAAAAATGCAAGTCTTCCAAAAAAAAACAAGGGAAACAAAGAAAATAGCTCACAAAAAATTCAAATCTTCCAAAAAACCAAGTGAAACAAAGAAGAATAGCTCACAAAAAATTCAAATCCTGCAAAAATTCAAGTGAAACGAAGAGGATAGCTCACAAAAAACTCAAAACTTCCAAAAATTCAAGTGAAACGAAGAGAATAGCTCACAAAAAATTTAAGTGAAACGAAGAGAATAGCTCACAAAAACTTCAAATCTCGCAAAAACTCCAGTGAAACGAAAAAAAGAAAAAGACTTTAACTCACAAAAAATTCAAATCTTCTTGCGGCATGCAGACCCAAGTGCTAGACGGGGGCTGCACACAGATCGACTTCAGTATCACTAATGACGACGCGCTGGAACGACTACCGTTGTCGAACCCTTCTCCGACTTGCGCCATCGAGTGACCCAAAAGAGACGACCCAGGGGAGCCCCCGCATAGCAATCAGGTGGCTTCATGCCCCTCAAATAAAATCAGGCATGCTCCTCACATTTTAAATCTGAGCCGCAAATCCGTCCGAGCACCAGCACTGATTCGCTTGGAGGGGCACCCTATCCAAACGACCCAAAAGCTATACGCGGCTCCATTCGCACGCACAGAACTATTTCAGGCCGACTCCCTGTGAAGGCCGCATCTCTCCGTTCCACACATGCAAGAGCCAATGCATAGCTAACGAGTACCCGGATAGGGGTTCGCGGAAAGTACATAGCAGATCGCTTGTACCAAGCGACCCAAAAGCTAGACAAGGGCTAACCCGAAGATCGCCTTCCATGTCACTGCGACGACGCATTGGAACGACAACCGCTGTCGAACCCTTTCCGACTTGCGCCGTCGAGCGACTCGAAAGACGGGACTTTGAGCAGCCCCCGCATAGCAATCAGGTGGCTTCATGCCCCTCTAATGGAATCAGTGCTGCTGATCCCGTTTTGAAATCCGACCTGCTCATCCATCCGTCCGTCGGATTTCAAAACGGGATCACTAGCACTGATTCTATTAGAGGGGCATGGGGGAGCTTCCGCGGACAACACCTCCCCTATATAAGTTATTAGTCCAAGTATTGCACTTCCGTAGAAATTTGAGCCGAAGAGAATATCTCACAAAAATTTCAAATCTCTCAAAAATACAAGTGAAACAAAGAAGAATAGATCACAAAAAATTCAAAACTTCTAAAAATTCAATTGAAACGAAGAGAATAGCTCACAAAAAATGCAAGTCTTGCAAAAAAAAATTCAAGGGAAAAGAAGAGAATAGCTCACAAAAAAAATCAAATCTCCCAAAAATGCAAGTGAAACGAAGAGACTACATCACAAAAAATGCATAACTTCCAAAAATTCAATTGAAACGAAGAGAATAGCTCACAAAAAATGCAAGTCTTCCAAAAAAATCAAAGGAAACAAAGAGAATAGCTCACAAAAAATAGCTAGCTTGTGGCCCGGACGATCCGATCTCATGAAAACTGACTACATACCCGTGGCTCGGATCGACAAGCTAGCTCGGATCGGCGATCTGAGCTCATTCCATCATGCATTCCCGTCTTCTACTCCATAAATGACTCACCTCTTTGTATTCACTTGAGAACTAAACATCCTTTAGTTCAGCTCGAATCACAACGTGCACTAGAATCCGTTCCAGCTCGGGTCTCATCTCAAAGATCCTTGCATTCACCAACAACACCTCCCCTATATAAGTTATTAGTCCAAGTCTTGCTCTTCCGTAGAAATTTGAGGCGAAGAGAACAACTCGCAACAAATCCAAATCTTCCAAAAAATCAAGGGAAATGGGGAGAATAGCTCACAAATAATTCAAATCTTCAAAAAAATCAAGTGAAACGAGGAGAATAGCTCACAAAAAATTCAAATCTTCCAAATATCAAACCCAAAAGCTTCGCACACATTACAAATCAAACAGCTTGTACCGAGCGACCCAAACGCTAGACAAGGGCTCACCCTTAATAAGAGAATCAGTGTTTGACTTGTGGGCCGGGCGAGCCGATCTCATGAAAACTGCCTACATACCCGTGGCTCAGATCAGCGAGCTGACTCGGATCGTCGATCTGAGCTCATTCCATCATGCATTCCCGTGTTCTACTCCATAAAACGACTCACCTCTTTGTATTCACTTGAGAACTGAACATCCTTTAGCTCAGCTTGAATCACAACGCGCACTAGAATCCGTTCCAGCTCGGGTCTCATCTCAAAGATCCTTTCATTCACCAACAACACCTCCCCTATATAAGTTATTAGTCCAAGTCTTGCTCTTCCGTAGAAATTTGAGGCGAAGAGAACAACTCTCAAAAATTCCAATTCTTCCAAAAAAATCAAGGGAAACGGGGAGAATAGCTCACAAATAATTCAAATCTTCAAAAATATCAAGTGAAACGAGGAGAATAGCTCACAAAAAATTTAAATCTTCCAAATATCAACCCAAAAGCTTTGCACACATTACAAATCGAACAGCTTGTACCGAGCGACCCAAACGCTAGACAAGGGCTCACCCTTAATAAGAGAATCGATGTTTGACTTGTGGGCCGGGCGAGCCGATCTCATGAAAACTACCTACATACCCATGGCTCGGATCAGCGAGCTGGCTCGGATCGACGAGATAGCTCGGATCGACGATCTGAGATCATTCCATCATGCATTCCCATGTTCTACTCCATAGAATGACTCACCTCTTTGTATTCACTTGAGAACTGAACATCCTTTAGCTCAGCTCGAATCACAACGCGTACTAGAATCCGTTCCAGCTCGGATCTCATCTCAATGATTCTTACATTCACCAACAACACCTCCCCTATATAAGTTATTAGTCCGAGTCTTGCTCCCCCGTAGAAATGCTCGCCAACGCCGAAAGGTCACAAAAAATTTAAATCTCATAAATGACTCAGCTCGACGGGCTGGCTCGGATCGTACATACCCGTGGCTCGGATCGACGAGCTAGCTCGGATCGGCGATCTGAGCTCATTCCATCATGCATTCCCATGTTCTACTCCATAGAATGAGTCACCTCTTTGTATTCACTTGAGAACTGAACATCCTTTAGCTCAGCTCGAATCATAACGCGCACTAGAATCCGTTCCAGCTCGGGTCTCATCTCAGTGATCCTTACATTCACCAACAACACCTCCCCTATATAAGTTATTAGTCCGAGTCTTACTCCCCCGTAGAAATGCTCGCCAACGCCGAAAGGTCACAAAAAATTTAAATCTTGTAAAAGACTCAGCTCGACGGGCTGGCTCGGATCGCCGAGCTGGCTCGGATCGCCGAGCTGGCTCGGATCGCCGAGCTGGCTCGGATCGCCGAGCTGGCTCGGATCGCCGAGCTGGCTCGGATCGCCGAGTTGAGCTCAATCCATCATGCATTCCCGTGTTCTACTCCATGGAATAACTCGCCTATTTGTAATCACTTGAGAATTCAACATCCTTTAGCTCAACTCGAATCACAACGCGCACTAGAATCCGTTCCAGCTCGGGTCTCATCTCAAAGATCCTTCCATCCACCAACACCACCTCCCCTATATAAGTTATTAGTCCAAGTCTTGCTCCCCCGTAGAAATGCTCGCCGACACGGATAGGTCACGAAAACTTTAAATCTCGTAAAAGACTCAGCTCGACAAGCTAGCTCGAATCCGTGAGCTGGCTCGGATCGACGAGCTGAGCTCAATCCATCATGCATTCCCGTGTTCTACTCCATAGAACAACTCACCTATTTGTATTCACTTGAGAACTCAACATCCTTTAGCTCAGCTCGAATCACAATGGGCACTAGAATCCATTCCATCTCGAGTCTCATCTCAAAGATCCTTACATCCACCAACAACACCTCCCCTATATAAGTTATTAGTCCGAGTCTTGCTCCCACGTAGAAATGCTTGCCGACGCCGATAAGTCACAAAAACTTAAAATCTCGTAAAAGGCTCGGATCGCCAAGCGAGCTGGCTCGGATCACCGAGCGAGCTGACTCGAATCGGCGAGCTGGCACGGTTTGCCGAGCGAGCCGGCTCGGTTTTCCAAGCTGGCTGGCTCGGATCGCCGAGCCGGCTCGGCTCAAATCGGATCGGATCCATCATGCATTCCCGTGTTCTACTCCATAAAACAACTTGCCTATTTGTATTCCTTTGAGAACTCAATATCCTTTAGCTTAGCTCTAATCACAATGCGCACTAGAATTTGTTCCAGCTTGGGTCTCATCTCAAAAATCCTCACATCCACCAACAACACCTCCCCTACGAGGATAAGTTATTAGTCCGAGTCTTTCTCCCCCATACAAATGCTTGCCGACGTCGATAGGTCGCAAAAAATTTAAATCTCGTAAAAGGCTCAACTTGACGAGCTGGCTCGGATCGTCGAGCTGGCTCAGATCGACAAGCTGGATCGGATCAACGAGCTGGCTCGGATCCGCGAGATGAGCTCAATCCATCATGCATTCCTGAGTTCTACTCCATAGAACAACTCGCCTATTCATATTCACTTGAGAACTCAACATCCTTAAGCTCAGCTCGAATCGTCTATGCACGAACCCATGCATAGCATTCAGGTATCAAATGGCATATCCAAAAATATCCGTAGAGAGCTAGCAAATCAATCATAGGCAGCATTGGCATAGATCGAGGTGAACATCATTTGATGCGATTTGACTAGTTACCATTGGGATGCCTTCGTGGCAATAGGGCCGACTTGAAACAAACCAACACAGCTTGATGTGATAGGGGTCATTTCATAATGACTGTTGGATGACTTTGTGGTGGTATGGCTAACTTACAATGGATGGGTGTAGTGTTGATGTGACAAGATCACCTCATACTAGAAATAGAGCTAACACGTCGACTGACTTGAACTGACATGTAAGGGACTCGATCCGAGGTGTAACAAAGGAGTTGTTTGGTGCACTCAGGAGTAGGGTCATGTCAGGGACTTGATTCGAGGAGCATTCATGGGGTTGTGCGACAAGTTGTTAATAGTTTTGGCCTGGGTAAGGTTTAGAGTCAAGTCGAGGTGTCATTCGAGCTGCATGAAGTAGCATGGACTGCTTTGTGCAGAGTGGCATTGGATCTTGTTGGGGACTCGATCCGAGGTGAAATCAACTAGGTATTGGAATGGGAAGTTGGGGACTTTTCCATGGGAGACTTGGAACATGTGCGAGATGGTGGCGTAATGAGCTAGTTCAGAACTATGTTGGACTATGAGATGCATTGGTTGCATGTACGTAGGAGGTCTTCATGACATTGGCTCGTGCAAGCCACAAGTCCTAATCTGGATGCAAGTTCACATCTTGAGGACAACTCATTAGTGGAGAAGTTCTCAAACTCAATTCTTGAGAGGTGTCTTGCTAGCTCAAATCGGTGAGTTGGCTCAGATCGGCTAGCTCAATCAGATTGGCGAGCTGGCTCCGATTGACGAGTTGGGCTCATCTCAGAGGTCGTTACATCCGTAAACAATACCTATCCCGTTATGACCCTAGAGATCTGGGTTACTTTGCCGACTCTAGTGATCCGGTGATCCAAGTCAATCCGGCGAATTGAGTCGATCCGGTGACCCGAGTTGTTCTGGTGATCTAAATTACTTATGTGACTGGAGTAATTCAAGTTGGGGGACTTGACAACTTGGCATGCTGAGCCGAATTCATTGATGAGTTGGCATACTCGTCAGCATAGGTATAGGAATGGGAAGTCATGGACTTTTCCATGAGAGACTTGGAATGAGTTAGCCTAGCTCACTTGTGAGTGGGGTCAAAAGTCACATTTGTTGACCTGAGTTGATCTCGCGACCTGAGCTGATTTGGCTGGCGGCCTGAGTTGGTGTGGTGACCCAAGTTGATCTGGCTAGCGACCTGAGTTGATCCAGCGATCCGACTTCATCCGTCGACCTGACCGAGTTGGTCAGGTGATCTGGTGACCCGACCTGACCTGGTTGGTGAGTCGAGTTGATGTGGCGACCCGAGTTGATCTGGCTGGCGACCCAAAATGATCCCGTGACCTGACCCGATCTGAAGACCTGACCCGACCCAACCCGAGTTGGTCTGGCAATCTGGTGACCCGAGTTGTTCTGGTTGGCGACTCGAGTCGATATGTTGACCCAAGTTGATCCGGTGACCCGACCCAATCCGGAGACCTGACCCGACCAAACTTGACCTAACTTTAGTTAGTCAGGTGATTTGGCGACCCAATATGATCTATATGGATACCTGAGTCGATGTAGGGACCCGAGTAGATTTGGCTGGCGGCCCGAGTCGATCTGACAACCCGTCCTAATCTGGAGACCCGAGTCGATCCGACGACTCGAGTTGATTCGGCAACCCGAGTGGATTTGACGACCTGTGTCGATCTGGTGACCCGAGTTGTTCTGGCGATCTGAGTTACTTATGCAACTCGAGTGATCTGAGCTGGTGGACTTGACAGCTTGGCATATTGGATCGAGGTGATCCAAGATTGAATGAGTTAGCACAGATCGAGGTGAACATCATTTGATGTGATTTAACTTGCGATCTGACTGGTTATCATTGGGATGCCTTCGTGGCAATAGGGCCGACTTGAAATAGAGATCTGAGTCGATCTGACGACTCCAGTGATTCGAGTCGATCTGGCAAGTCTAGCGATCCAAGTTGGCTAGGCAACTTCGTCAATCTAAGTTAGTCAGGTGATCTTGCGACCTGAGTTGATCTGGATGGTGACCCGAGTTGATCCGACTGGCAACCCAAGTTGTTTTGGGGACTCGAGTCGATCCAGAAACCCGAGTTGACTCGGCGATGCGAGTCGATCCAATGATCCGAATTACTTATGCGACTGGAGTAATTCAAGTTGGGGGACTTGACAGCTTGGCATGCTAAGGCGACTTCATTGATGAGTTGGCATACTTGTCAGCATTACTATTGTGCATATTAGATTGAGGTGATCCAAGTTTGAATGAGTTGGCATGGATCGAGGTGGACATCATTTGATGCAGTCTGACTAGTTATTGTTAGACGCAGTGTTGAAATGACCCGGGGTCATTTCATATAACCGCTGGGAGGCTTTCGTGGTAGTAGGGCAAGACCTGCGATGAGAACTTAACAAGGTCGCTGGCGGGGTCGAAACTCGTAGGAAAAAATGGATAAAGGAGGCTCTATACAAGGAAAAGAACAAAATTTTCAAGTTATAAAAAACTTAAATCACTAGAGCCATCCATGGAGTCACGCCTAGCTCGTTGGCGACGGGATCCCGGTGAGCTCGCTCACGAGCAAGATCTCGGACAGGATCCGGTCGAGCTCGTTGGCGATCCTCAGGGCGGGGTCAAAAGTCCTAAAAAAATAGACAAAGGAGGCTTCGTACAATGAAAAGAATGAAAAAACTAGAGTTGAAAAAGAAAACCACTCGTGCCATTCATGGAGTCACACCCAACTTAGTGACCCAAATTGATCGGGTGACCCGACCTAACCCGAGTTGGTTAGGTGATGTGGTGACCCGAGCTGATCTGGCTGACGACCCGAGTCGATGTGGCGACCTGAGTTGATCTGGTTGGCGACAAGAATTGATCTGGCAACCCGACCCGATCTAGAGAACTGACCCAACCCGATCTAGAGACCTGACCCAACCCGACCCGACCCAACTTGGCCTGGCAATCTGGTGACCCGAGTTGATCTGGTTGGTGACCCGAGTCAATTTGTTGACCTGAGTTGATCAGGCTGGCATACTTAGTTGACTTCATTGATGAGTTTGCATACTCGTTAGTATTACTATTATGCATATTAGATTGAGGCGATCCAAGTTTGAATGAGTTAGCCTAGCTCGCTTGCGAGTGGGGTCAAAACTCAAATTTGTTAACCCGAGTTGATCTGGCTGGTGACCCGAGTTGATTTGGTGACCCGAGCTGATTTGGCTGGCGACCTAAGTCGATGTGATGATCTGAGTTGATCTGGCTGGCGACCTGAGTTGATCTGGCGATCTGACTTCATCCGTCGACCTGACTCGAGTTGGTCAGGTGATCTAATGACCTGAGCTGATCTGGTTGGCGAGTCGAGTCGAGTCGATGTAGCAACTCGAGTTGATCTGGCTGGCGAGCTGAAATGATCCCGCGACTTGACCCAATCTGGAGACCTTACCCGACCTGACCTGAGTTGGTCTGGCGACCCAAGTTGATCTGGTTGGTGACTCGAGTCGATGTGTTGACCCGAGTTGATCTGGCTGGAGACCCAATTTGATCTGGTGACCCGACTCGATCCAGAGACCCGACCTAACCTAAGTTAGTCAGGTGATTTGGTGACCTGATTTGATCTATCTGGATACCCGAATCGATCCGATGAACCGAGTCGATCGGATGACCCATCCTGATCTGGAGACCTGAGTCGATCCGGTGACCTGCGTCAATACGGTGACCCGAGTCGATTCGAGGACTCGAGTCGATCCGGTGACCCGAGTCGATCTGGCGACCCGAGTCGATCTGATGACTCGAGTTAATTAGGTGACCCAAGTTGTTTTGGCAATACGAGTTACTTATGCGACTCGAGTGATCCGAGCTAGCAAACTAGACAGCTTGGCATATTGGAATGTGTTAACAACATAAGCTGATGTGTTGACCCGAGTTGATCATGTTAGTGACCCGAGTTGATCTAATTAGCGACCTGAGTTGATCCGGTGACCCGACCTGATCAGGAGACCTAACCCAACCTGACCTAAGTTAGTTAGGTGATTTGGTGACCCGAGCTGATCTATCTGGATACTCGAGTTGATGTGGCAACCTAAGTTGATCTGGCTGGTGACCCGAATTAATCTGGTGACCCGACCTGACCTGAGTTGGTTAGGTGATGTGGCAACCTGAGCTGATCTAGGTGATGACCCAAGTCGATGTGGTGACTTGAGTTAATCTAGCTAGCAACCCGAGTTGATCCAGCGACCTATCGCGATCTAGAGACCCGAGTCAAGCCGGCAACCCGAGTCGACCTAACGACCTGAGTGATCTAAGTTTATTATGGTAGTTGGAGTTACTTATGCGACTCGACTGATCTAAGTTGGAGGACTTGACAACTTGGCATACTGAGATGACTTCATTGATGAGTTTGCATACTCATCAGCATTACTATTGTGCATATTGGATGTGGTGACCTGAGTTGATCTGGCTAGGGACCTGATCTGGCTGGTGACCTAAGTCGATGTGGTGACCTAAGTTGATCTAGCTCAGGACCCGACTTGATCTGGTGACCCGACTTGATCTAGAGACCCCACCTGAGTTGAGTTCATCGAGCGATCTAGGGATCCAAGATGATCTAGCTGACTACCTGAGTCGATGTGGTGTCCCGAGTCGATCTGGCAACTCGAGTTGATCTGGCTGGCGACCCAAGTTGGCTAGGTGATGTGGCAACCTGAGTCAATGTGGCGATCAAGGCTGATTTGGTTGGCGACCTAAGTTGGTCAGGTGATCTGGTGACCAGAGCTGATCTAGCGACCCGAGTTGATCTAGTTGGCGACCCATGTGATGACCTAAGTTGATTTGGCTAGCGACACGAGTTGATCAAGTGACCCGTCCCGATCCAAAGACCTGAGTCGATTCGGCTATGTCAACCCAGCAACCTGAGTTGACTTGATGACCCGAGTCGACCCCGTGACCTGAGTCGACCTAGTGACCCGAGTCACTATGGTGACCTAATTTATTATGGCTATCTGAGTTACTTATGCGACTCGAGTGATCTAAGTTGGGGGACTTGACATACTGAGATGACTTCATTGATGTGTTTGCATACTCATCAACATTACTATTGTGCATATTAGATTTATGCGATCCAAGTTTAAATGAGTTGGCCTAGCTTGATCGTGAGCGAGGTCAAAAGTTGTAAAAAAAATAGACAAAGGAGGCTCCCTACGACAAAAAGAATGAAAAAACCAGAGTTAAAAAAAAATCACTCAGGCCATACATGGAGTCACGCCCTTCTTATTGTCGAGCTAGAAGCGGAGACTTGACTATGATAATACTTGAAGAGGAGTATGGGTCAATCATTCAAAAAGTGGACAGACTCACTGGAGATCTAAGTAGGTCAGGCTATCTAGTGACCTGACCTAATCTGGCTGGTGACCCGAGTCGATGTGGTGACCTGAGTTGATCTGGCTCGGGACCCGACTTGATCTGGTGACTCGACTCGATCTAGAGACCCCACCCGACCTGAGTTCATCGGGCGATCTGGTGATCTGAGATGATCTAGCTAACTACCTGAGTCGATGTCGTGTCCTGAGTTGATCTGGCGAACCGAGTTGGCCAGGTGATGTGGTGACCCAAGCTGATCTGGCTGGCGACCCGAGTCGGTTAGGTGATTTGGCGACCAGAGCAGATTTGGCTAGTGACCCAAGCTGATCTGGTGACCTGAGTTGATCTAATTGGTGACTCATGTGGTGACCCGAGTTGATCAAGTGACCTGTCCTGATCTAGAGACCCGAGTCGATCCAATAACCTGAGTTGACCCGGCGACCCGAGTCAACTTGACGACCCGAGTCAACCCAGCGACCTGCGTCGACCTAGTGACCCGCGTCGACCCAGTGACTCGCGTCGACCCAGTGACCCGTGTCGACCCAGTGACCCGTGTCAAACTGGCGACCCATGTCGAACCGGTGACTCGTGTTGACCTGACAACCCGCATCGACCTGGTGACCCAAGTCAACCCAAGTCGACTCGAGGCCCGAGTTGATCTGGCAACCCAAGTCGACCCGAGTCGACCCGATAACCTGAGTCAACCGAGTCACCTGAGTTGATCTGGCTGGTGACCCGAGTTGGCCAAGTAATGTGGCGACCTGAGTCAATGTGGTGACCCAAGCTGATCTGGCGACCACAGCTGATCTGGCTGGTGACCCAAGCTGATCTGGCGATCCGAGTTGATCTAGTTGGGGACCAGTGTGGTGACCTGAGTTGATCTCGCTAGCTACCTAACTTGATCTAGTTGGTGACCCGTGTGGTGACCGAGTCGACCCAGTGACCTGAGTCAATCGGTTGACCCAGTGACCTGAGTCAACTGAGTCAACCCGATGACAAGAGTCAATCGAGTCGACATGGTGACCTGAGATGACCGAGTCAGTCAGGTGATTGAGTCGACCCAGTGACCTGAATCGATTGAGTCGACCCGAGTCGACCAGGAGACCTTAGTAGACTAGGTCGACCCGTGTCAACCCAAGTCAACTTGAGGCCTGAGTCGATCCAGCAACCCAAGTCGACTCGGTGACCCGAGTCGACCCAGTGACCCAAGTCGACCTGATGACCTGAGTCAACCGAGTCGACCCGGTGACCCGAGTTGACCGAGTCGACCCAATGACCCGAGTCAATCGAGTCGACCCGAGTCGACCCAGCGACTGGGGTTTCTGTGGTGACCTAATTTATTATGGCAGTTGGAGTTACTCATTGGCGACCAGAGCTGATCTAGCAACCCGAGTTGATCTAGTTGGCGACCTAACCTGATCTAGCTGGCGAACTAATTTTGTCAGGTGATTTGGCGACAAGAGTTGATTTGGCTGGTGACCCAAGCTGATATGGTGACCTGAGTAAATCTAGTTGGGGACCCGTGTGGTGACTTGAGTTGATCTCGCTAGAAACTTGAGTTGATCCAATGACCCCTCCTGATCTAGAGGCCCGAGTCAACCCGAGTTGACCCGGTGACCCGAGTCACTCGAGTCGACCCGAGTCAATCGAGTCGACCCAGTGACTTGAGTCAACCGAGTCGACCCAGTGACCCGAATCAACCGAGTCGGTCAAGTGACTGAGTCGACCCGGTGACCTGAGTCGACTGAGTTGACCCAGTCGACCTGGTGACCTGAGTCGACAGAGTTGACCCAGTGACCTGAGTCAACTGAGTCGACCTGGTGACCCGAGTCAACTAAGTCGACCTAAGTCAGTCAGGTGATTAAGTCGACCCGAGTTGACCAAGTGACCCGAGTCAACCGAATCGACCGAGTGACCTGAGTCAACTGAGTCGACCCGATGACCCGAGTCAACTGAGTCGACCTGAGTCAACCGAGTCGACCGAGTCAACGTGGTGACCCGAGTCAACTGAGTCGGTCAGGTGACTAAGTCGACCCGAGTCAACCAGAGTCGACTGAGTCAACCTAGTGACCTGAATCAATTGAGTCGACCCGGTGACCTGAGTTGACTAGGTCGACCCGTGTCAACCCAAGTCGACTCGAGGCTTGAGTCAATCCAGCAACCCAAGTCGACTCGGTGACCCGAGTCGACCCAGTGACCCGATGACCCGAGTCGACCCGGTGACCCGAGTTGACCGAGTCGACCCAATGACCCGAGTCAACTGAGTCGACCCGGTGACCTGAGTCAACCAAGTCGACCCAGCGACCGGGGTTTTTATGGTGGCCTAATTTATTATGGTAGTCAGAGTTACTCACTGGCGACTAGAGCTGATCTAGCACCCCGAGTTGATCTAGTTAGCGACCTAACCTGATCTGGCTGGTGAACTAATTTTGTCAGGTGATCTGGCGATAAGAGCTGATCTGGTTGGTGACCCAAGCTGATATGGTGACTCGAGTAAATCTAGTTGCCGACCCATGTGGTGACCTGAGTTGATCTCGCTAGCGACTTGAGTTGATCCAATGACCCGTCTCGATCTAGAGGCTCGAGTCGAGCCAGCAACCCAAGTCGAGCTAGCAACCCGAGTCAACCGAGTCGACCTGATGACCTGAGCCAACCGAGTCGACTCGGTGACCCGGTGACCTGAATCAACCGAGTCGACCCGGTGACCAGAGTCGACTAAGTCGACCCAGTCGACCTGAGTCAACCGAGTCGACCCAGTGACCTGAGTCGACCCGATGACCCGAGCCAACCGAGTCGACCTAGTGACCCGGTGACCCGAATCAACCGAGTCGACCCGGTGACTAGAGTTGACTAAGTCGACCCAGTCGACCTGAGTCAACCGAGTCGACCCAGTGACCCGAGTCGACCCGATGACCCGAGCCAACCGAGTCGACCAGTGACCCGGTGACCCGAATCAACCAAGTCGACCCGGTGACCAGAGTCGACTGAGTCGACTCGGTGACCCGAGTCAACCGAGTCGATAGAGTTAACCCAGTGACCCGAGTCAACCGTGTCAACCCAATGACCTGAGTTGACATGGTGACCTGAGTCAACCAAGTTGACCTAAGTCAGTAAGGTGACTGAGTCGACCCGAGTCGACTCGGTGACCTGAGTCAACTGAGTCGACCTGGTGACCTAAGTCAACTAAGTCGACCCGGTGACCTGAGTTGACCCAGTGACATGAGTCAACCGAGTCGACCCGATGACTTGAGTCAACCGAGTCGACCCTGTGACCTGAGTCAACCGAGTCGACCCAGCGACCTGAGTCACTGTGGTGACCCAATTTATTATGGCAGTCGAAGTTACTGGCTGGCGACCCGAGTTGATCTAGTTGGTGACATAAGCTGATCTGGCTGGTGACCTAATTTTGTTAGGTGATCTGGTGACCAGAGCTGATCTAGCTGGTGACCCAAGCTGATCTGGCGACCTGAGTTGATCTAGTTGGCGACCCGTGTGGTGACCTGAGTTGATCTAGTTGGCGACCCGTGTGGTGACCTGAGTTGATCTCGCTAGCGACTTGAGTTGACCAAGTGACTCATCCCGATTTAGAGGCCTAAGTCGATCCGGCAACCCAAGTCAACCCGGTGACTTGAGTCAACCGCGTCGACCGAGTCAACCTAGTGACCCGAGTCGATCGAGTCGACTCGATGACCTGAGTCAACTGAGTTGACCCGATGACCTGAGTCAATTGAGTCGACCTGGTGACCCAAGTCAACCGAGTCGACCTAAGTCGACCCGGTGACTTGAGTCAACCGAGTCAACCCGGTGACCTGAGTCAACTGAGTCGACCGAGTTGACCTAGTGACCTAAGTCAACCAAGTCGACCCAGTGACCCGACTCGACCGAGTCGACCCAGCGACCCGAGTCGCTGTGGTGACCCAATTTATTATGGCAGTCAAAGTTATTGGCTAGCGACCAGAGTTGATCTAGCGACCTGAATTGATCTAGTTGGCAACCTAAGCTGATCTGGTTGTCGACCTAATTTTGTGAGGTGATCTAGTGACCAGAGCTAATTTGGCTGTCGACCTAATTTTGTGAGGTGATCTAGCAACCAGAGCTGATCTGGCTGGTGACCCAATCTGATCTGGCGACTCGAGTTGATCTAGTTGGCGACCTGTGTGGTGACCTGAGTTGATCTCGCTAGCGACTTGTGTTGATCTAGTGACCCATCCTGATCTAGAGGCTTGAGTTGATCCAACAACCCAAGTCGATCCGAGTCGACCGAGTCGACTCGATCATCCGAGTCAACCGAGTTGACCCGGTGACCCGAGTCGACCCGGTGACCTGAGTCAATCGAGTCGACCCGGTGACCTGAGTCAACTGAGTCAACCCAGTGACCTGAGTCAACCGAGTCGACCCGAGTCAACTGAGTTGACGCGGTGACCCGAGTCAACCAAGTCGATCGATTCAACCCGGTGATCCGAGTCGACCTGAGTCGACCGAGTCGGTTAGGTGACTGAGTCGACCCGATGACCTAAGTTGACCGAGTCGACCCAGTGACCTGACTCAATTGAGTCGACCCAGTGACCCGAGTCAACTGAGTCGACCCAATGACTCGAGTCAACCGAGTCGACCTGGTGACCCAAGTCAACTGAGTCGACCGAGTTGACCCGATGACCCGAGTCAACTGAGTCGACCCAGTGACCCAAGTCGCTGTGGTGACCTAATTTATTATGGCAGTTAAAGTTACTAGCTGGCGACCAGAGCTGAGCTGGCAACCTGAATTGATCTAGTGGGTGACCTAAGCTGATCTGGCTAGTGACCTAATTTTGTCAGGTCATCTGGAGACCAGAGCTGATCTGGCTGGTGACCCAAGTTGATCTGGTGACTCAAGTTGATCTAGTTGGCGACCCGTGTGGTGACCTGAGTTGATCTTGCTAGCGATTTGAGTTGATCCAGTGACCCGTCCTGATCCAGAGGCCTGAGTCAATCCGGCAACCCAAGTCGACTCGGTGACCCGAGTCTATCGAGTTGACCGAGTGACCTGAGTCAACCGAGTCGACTCGATGACCCGAGTCAACCGAGTCGACTCGATGACCCGAGTCAACCGAGTCGACTGAGTCGACGTGGTGTCCCGAGTCGGTCAGGTGACCGAGTCGACCCGAGTAAACCAGAGTCGACTGAGTTGACCTAGTGACCTGAATCAATTGAGTCAACCTAGTGACCTGAGTCGACTAGGTCGACCCGTGTCAACCCAAGTCGACTCGAGGCCTAAGTTGATTCGGCAACCCAAGTCGACTCGGTGACCCACGTCGACCGAGTCGACCCAGTGACCCGAGTTGACCCGATGACCCGAGTTGACCCGGTGACCCGAGTTGATCAAGTTGACTGAGTTGACTGAGTCGACCCAGCGACCAGGGTTTTTGTGGTGACCCAATTTATTATGGCAGTCGGAGTTACTCACTGGCGACCAGAGCTAATCTAGCGACCTGAGTTGATCTAATTGGTGACCTAACCTGATCTGGTTGGTGAACTAATTTTGTCAGGTGATCTGGTGACAAGAGCTGATCTGGTTGGTGACCCAAGCTGATATGGCGACCTGAGTAAATCTAGTTGGTGATCCGTGTGGTGACCTGAGTTGATCTCGCTAGCGACTTGAGTTGATCCAGTGACCCATCCCGATCCAGAGGCCCGAGTCGAGCCGGCAACCCAACTCGACCTGAGTCAATCGAGTCGACTCGAGTCCACCGAGTCGACCCAGTGACCCGAGTCAACCTGGTCAACTCGATGACCCGAGCCAACCGAGTCGACCCAGTGACCCGGTGACTCGAATCAACTGAGTCGACCCGGTGACCAGAGTTGACTAAGTCGACCCAGCTGACTTGGTGACCTGAGTCGACAGAGTTGACCTAGTGACCTGAGTCAACCGTGTTGACCTGATGACCTAAGTTGACCTGGTGACCCAAGTCAACCAAGTCTACCTAAGTTAGTAAGGTGACTGAGTTGACCCGAGTCGACCTAGTGACCTGAGTCAACCGAGTCGACCTGGTGACTCGAGTCGACCCAGTGACATGAGTCAACTGAGTCGACCCAATGACCTGAGTCAACTGAGTCAACCGAGTCGACCCTATGACCTGAGTCAACCAAGTTGACCTAGCGACCCGAGTCACTATGGTGACCCAATTTATTATGGCAGTCAAAGTTATTGGCTGGCGACCTGAGTTGATCTAGTTGGTGACATAAGCTGATATGGCGACCAGAGCTGATCTAGCTGGTGACCCAAGCTAATCTGGTGACCCAAGTTGATCTAGTTGGCGACCCATGTGGTGACCTGAGTTGATCTCGCTAGTAACTTGAGTTGACCCGATGATCCATCTTGATCTAGAGGCCCGAGTCGATCCGGCAACCCAAGTCGACCTGGTGACCTGAGTCAACCGCGTCGACCGACTCGACCCAGTGACCTGAGTCAACTAAGTTGACCTGATGACTTGAGTCAACTGAGTTGACCCAATGACCGGAGTCAACTGAGTTGACCCGATGACCTGAGTCAACTGAGTTAACACGATGACTCGAGGCAACCAAGTCGACCCAAGTCGACCGAGTCAGTCAGGTGACTGAGTCGACCTAAGTCGACCTAGTGACCTGAGTCGACCGAGTCAACCCGGTGACTCGAGTCAACAGAGTCGACCGAGTCGACCCAGTGACCCGTGTCAACCGAGTTGACCTGGTGACCCGAGTCGATCGAGTCGACCCAGCGACCTGAGTCACTATGGTGACCTAATTTATTATGGCAGTCAGAGTTACTGGCTGGTGACTAGAGCTGATCTGGTGACCTGAATTGATCTAGTTGGCAACCTAAGCTGATTTGGCTGTCGACCTAATTTTGTGAGGTGATCTGGCGACCAGAGCTGATCTGGCTAGTGACCCAATCTGATTTGGTGACCTGAGTTGATCTAGTTGGTGACCCGTGTGGTGACCTGAGTTGATCTCACTAGCGACTTGTGTTGATCTAGTGACCCATCCCAATCTAGAGGCCTGAGTCGATCCGGCAACCCAAGTCGATTCGAGTTGACTCGGTGACCCGAGTCAACCGAGTCGACCCAGTGACCTGAGTCAATTGAGTCAACCCAGTGACCTGAGTCAACCGAGTCGACCCGATGACCCGAGTCAACCGAGTCAACCCGATGACCCGAGTCAACCGAGTCGACGCAGTGACCTGAGTCAACCAAGTCGATGCGGTGACCCAAGTCAACCGAGTCGACCCGGTGACCTGAGTCAACCGAGTTGACCTGAGTCAACCCGACGACCTGAGTCGACCCGATGACCCGACTCGATCGAGTCGACCTGGTGACCTGACTCGACCGAGTCGACCCAATGACCCGAGTCAACCGAGTCGACCCGGTGACCCGAGTCAACTGAGTCGACCGAGTTCACCCGGTGACCTGAGTCAATTGAGTCGACCCAGTGACCCAAGTTGCTAGTGACCTAATTTTGTTAGGTGATCTGGAGACCAGAGTTGATCTGGTTGGTGACCCAAGCTAATCTGGCGACCAGAGTTGATCTAGTTGGTGACCCGTGTGGTGACCTAAGTTGATCTTGCTAGCAACTTGAGTTGATCCAGTAACCCATCCTGATCCAGAGGCCTGAGTCGATCTGGTAACCCAAGTCGACCTGAGTCGACCTGGTGACCCGACTCAACCGAGTCGACCCGATGACCCGAATCAACCAAGTCGACCTGATGACCCGAGTCAACCAAGTCGACCTTGTGACCCGAGTCAACCAAGTCGACCCGAGTCAGTCAGGTGACTGAGTCAACCCGGTGACCTGAGTCGATTAAGTCAACGGAGTCCACCCAATGACCTGAGTCAACTGAGTCGATCGTGTCAACCCAGTAACCTAAGTCAACCCGGTGAATCGAGTCAACTGAGTCGATCGAGTCGACCCGGTGACCTGAGTCAACTGAGTCGACCTGAGTCGACTGAGTCAACCCAGTTACCTGAGTCACTGTGGTGACCTAATTTATTATGGTAGTCAGAGTTACTGGCTGGTGACCTAAGCTAATCTGGCTGGTGACTTAAGTTTGTCAGGTGATCTAGCGACCAGAGTTGATCTGGTTGGTGACCCAAGCTGATCTGGCGATGTGAGTTGATCTAGTTGGCGACCCGTGTGGTGACCTGAGTTGATCTCGCTAGCGACTTGAGTTGATCCAGTGACCCGTACTGATCCAGAGGCCCGAGTCGATCTGACAACCCAAGTCGACCCGGTGACCCGAGTCAACTTGGTGACTCGAGTCGATCCGATGACCTGAGTCAACTGAGTCATCCCGAGTCGACCGAGTCAGTCAGGTGACTGAGTCGACCCGGTGACCTGAGTCAACCAAGTCGACCTGGTGACCCAAGTCCATCGAGTCGACCGAGTCGACCCAGTGACCTGATTCAACCAAGTCGACCTGGTGACCCGAGTCAACCGAGTCGACCTGGTGACCCGAGTCGCTGTGGTGACCCAATTTATTATGGCAGTCAAAGTTTTTGGCTGGCAACCAGAGCTGATCTGGCGACCTGAGTTGATCTAGTTAGCGACCTAAGCTGATCTAGTTGGCGACCTAAGATGAAATGGTTGGTGACCCAGGCTGATCTAGTTAGTGACCTGATTTTGTCAGGTGATCTAGCGACTAGAGCTGATCTAGCTGGTGACCCAAGCTGATCTAGTGACCCGAGTTGATCTAGTTGGTTACCTGTGTGGTGACCTGAGCTGATCTCGCTAGCAACTTGAGTTGATCTAGTGACCCGTGCAATCTAGAGGCCCGAGTAGATCCGACAACCCAAGTCGACTTGAGTCGACCTGAGTCAACCGAGTCAGCTGAGTCGACCTAAGTCACCCTAGTCGACCCGGTGATCCAAGTCAACTGAGTTGACTCAAGTTGACTGCGTCGACCCGAGTCGACCGGGTCGGTCAGGTGACTGACTCGACCTGAGTCGATTTGGCTACCTGAGTCAACTCGGTGACCCGAGTCGATCGAGTCGACCGAGTCGACCAAGTCCACCCAGTGACCTGAGTCACCTTAGTCGACCGAGCGACCAGAGTCGTTGTAGTGACCTAATTTATTATGGCAGTATGAGTTACCGACTAGCGAGCAGAGTTGATCTAGCCACCCGAGATGATCTAGTTTGCGACCTGAGTTGATCTAGTTGGTGACCCGAGTTGATCTGCCTGTTGACCTAATTTTGTCAAGTGATCTAGCGACCAGAGCTGATCAAGCCGAGCGGAACCGAACCGGTCGAGCTCTCCGGGGAGCGGCGGGGCGGGATCGGCGCCGAGCTCGCTCCCGGGCGGGGTCGAAACTCGCGGAAAAAAAATGAACAAAGGAGGCCCCGTACGAGGATAAGAACGAAAAAACCAGAGTTAAATTAAAAAAAAAAAAAAAAAAAAAAAAAAAATTACTTTCGGGTCATACGTGTAGCCACGCCCAGCTCGCCCGCGGACGGGATCCCCATCGAGCTCGTCGAGCCGAGCGGCGCTCGCGGGCGGGGTCCGATCCGAGCGGAACCGAACCGGTCGAGCTCTCCGGGGAGCGGCGGGGCGGGATCGGCGCCGAGCTCGCTCCGGGGCGGGGTCGAAACTCGCGGAAAAAAAATGAACAAAGGAGGCTCCGTACGAGGATAAGAACGAAAAAACCAGAGTTAAAAAAAAAAAAAAAAAAAAAAAAAATACATTCGCGTCATACGTGTAGCCACGCCCAGCTCGCCCGCGGACGGGATCCCCATCGAGCTCGTCGAGCCGAGCGGCGCTCGCGGGCGGGGTCCGATCCGAGCGGAACCGAACCGGTCGAGCTCTCCGGGGAGCGGCGGGGCGGGATCGGCGCCGAGCTCGCTCCCGGGCGGGGTCGAAACTCGCGGAAAAAAAATGAACAAAGGAGGCTCCGTACGAGGATAAGAACGAAAAAACCAGAGTTTAAAAAAAAATTAAAAAAAAAAAATTACATTCGGGTCATACGTGTAGCCACGCCCAGCTCGCCCGCGGACGGGATCCCCATCGAGCTCGTCGAGCCGAGCGGCGCTCGCGGGCGGGGTCCGATCCGAGCGGAACCGAACCGGTCGAGCTCTCCGGGGAGCGGCGAGGCGGGATCGGCGCCGAGCTCGCTCCCGGGCGGGGTCGAAACTCGCGGAAAAAAAATGAACAAAGGAGGCTCCGTACGAGGATAAGAACGAAAAAACCAGAGTTAAAAAAAAAAAAAAAAAAAAAAAAAATTACATTCGGGTCATACGTGTAGCCACGCCCAGCTCGCCCGCGGACGGGATCCCATTCGAGCTCGTCGAGCCGAGCGGCGCTCGCGGGCGGGGTCCGATCCGAGCGGAACCGAACCGGTCGAGCTCTCCGGGGAGCGGCGGGGCAGGATCGGCGCCGAGCTCGCTCCCGGGCGGGGTCGAAACTCGCGGAAAAAAAATGAACAAAGGAGGCTCCGTACGAGGATAAGAACGAAAAAACCAGAGTTAAAAAAAAAAAAAAAAAAAAAATTACATTCGGGTCATACGTGTAGCCACGCCCAGCTCGCCCGCGGACGGGATCCCCATCGAGCTCGTCGAGCCGAGCGGCGCTCGCGGGCGGGGTCCGATCCGAGCGGAACCGAACCGGTCGAGCTCTCCGGGGAGCGGCGGGGCGGGATCGGCGCCGAGCTCGCTCCCGGGCGGGGTCGAAACTCGCGGAAAAAAAATGAACAAAGGAGGCTCCGTACGAGGATAAGAACGAAAAAACCAGAGTTTTAAAAAAAAAAAAAAAAAAAAATTACATTCGGGTCATACGTGTAGCCACGCCCAGCTCGCCCGCGGACGGGATCCCCATCGAGCTCGTCGAGCCGAGCGGCGCTCGCGGGCGGGGTCCGATCCGAGCGGAACCGAACCGGTCGAGCTCTCCGGGGAGCGGCGGGGCGGGATCGGCGCCGAGCTCGCTCCCGGGCGGGGTCGAAACTCGCGGGAAAAAAATGAACAAAGGAGGCTCCGTACGAGGATAAGAACGAAAAAACCAGAGTTAAAAAAAAAAAAAAAAAAAAAAAAAAAAATTACATTCGGGTCATACGTGTAGCCACGCCCAGCTCGCCCGCGGACGGGATCCCCATCGAGCTCGTCGAGCCGAGCGGCGCTCGCGGGCGGGGTCCGATCGGAGCGGAACCGAACCGGTCGAGCTCTCCGGGGAGCGGCGGGGCGGGATCGGCGCCGAGCTCGCTCCCGGGCGGGGTCGAAACTCGCGGAAAAAAAATGAACAAAGGAGGCTCCGTACGAGGATAAGAACGAAAAAACCAGAGTTAAAAAAAAAAAAAAATAAAAAAATTACATTCGGGTCATACGTGTAGCCACGCCCAGCTCGCCCGCGGACGGGATCCCCATCGAGCTCGTCGAGCCGAGCGGCGCTCGCGGGCGGGGTCCGATCCGAGCGGAACCGAACCGGTCGAGCTCTCCGGGGAGCGGCGGGGCGGGATCGGCGCCGAGCTCGCTCCCGGGCGGGGTCGAAACTCGCGGAAAAAAAATGAACAAAGGAGGCCCCGTACGAGGATAAGAACGAAAAAACCAGAGTTAAAAAAAAAAAAAAAAAAAAAAAAAAAAAAAAAAAAAAAACTTTCGGGTCATAAGTGTAGCCACGCCCAGCTCGCCCGCGGACGGGATCCCCATCGAGCTCGTCGAGCCGAGCGGCGCTCGCGGGCGGGGTCCGATCCGAGCGGAACCGAACCGGTCGAGCTCTCCGGGGAGCGGCGGGGCGGGATCGGCGCCGAGCTCGCTCCGGGGCGGGGTCGAAACTCGCGGAAAAAAAATGAACAAAGGAGGCTCCGTACGAGGATAAGAACGAAAAAACCAGAGTTTTAAAAAAAAAAAAAAAAAAAATTACATTCGGGTCATACGTGTAGCCACGCCCAGCTCGCCCGCGGACGGGATCCCCATCGAGCTCGTCGAGCCGAGCGGCGCTCGCGGGCGGGGTCCGATCCGAGCGGAACCGAACCGGTCGAGCTCTCCGGGGAGCGGCGGGGCGGGATCGGCGCCGAGCTCGCTCCCGGGCGGGGTCGAAACTCGCGGAAAAAAAATGAACAAAGGAGGCTCCGTACGAGGATAAGAACGAAAAAACCAGAGTTAAAAAAAAAAAAAAAAAAAAAATTACATTCGGGTCATACGTGTAGCCACGCCCAGCTCGCCCGCGGACGGGATCCCCATCGAGCTCGTCGAGCCGAGCGGCGCTCGCGGGCGGGGTCCGATCCGAGCGGAACCGAACCGGTCGAGCTCTCCGGGGAGCGGCGGGGCGGGATCGGCGCCGAGCTCGCTCCGGGGCGGGGTCGAAACTCGCGGAAAAAAAATGAACAAAGGAGGCTCCGTACGAGGATAAGAACGAAAAAACCAGAGTTAAAAAAAAAAAAAAAAAAAAAAAAAATACATTCGCGTCATACGTGTAGCCACGCCCAGCTCGCCCGCGGACGGGATCCCCATCGAGCTCGTCGAGCCGAGCGGCGCTCGCGGGCGGGGTCCGATCCGAGCGGAACCGAACCGGTCGAGCTCTCCGGGGAGCGGCGGGGCGGGATCGGCGCCGAGCTCGCTCCCGGGCGGGGTCGAAACTCGCGGAAAAAAAATGAACAAAGGAGGCTCCGTACGAGGATAAGAACGAAAAAACCAGAGTTAAAAAAAAAATTAAAAAAAAAAAATTACATTCGGGTCATACGTGTAGCCACGCCCAGCTCGCCCGCGGACGGGATCCCCATCGAGCTCGTCGAGCCGAGCGGCGCTCGCGGGCGGGGTCCGATCCGAGCGGAACCGAACCGGTCGAGCTCTCCGGGGAGCGGCGGGGCGGGATCGGCGCCGAGCTCGCTCCCGGGCGGGGTCGAAACTCGCGGGAAAAAAATGAACAAAGGAGGCTCCGTACGAGGATAAGAACGAAAAAACCAGAGTTAAAAAAAAAAAAAAAAAAAAAAAAAAATTACATTCGGGTCATACGTGTAGCCACGCCCAGCTCGCCCGCGGACGGGATCCCCATCGAGCTCGTCGAGCCGAGCGGCGCTCGCGGGCGGGGTCCGATCCGAGCGGAACCGAACCGGTCGAGCTCTCCGGGGAGCGGCGGGGCGGGATCGGCGCCGAGCTCGCTCCCGGGCGGGGTCGAAACTCGCGGAAAAAAAATGAACAAAGGAGGCTCCGTACGAGGATAAGAACGAAAATACCAGAGTTAAAAAAAAAAAAAAAAAAAA
>BSBK01012285.1:0-5000 GCA_027943335.1 Chamaecyparis obtusa | reverse complement strand
ATCCATTTCCCAGGCATATGCCACCTACGCACTTCTTTGGTGCACCCCGCACGACAACTCCCGTCTCGACAGCCTTAACGGTTTCCGCATCCAACCAAAAGCCTTGGCCATACTCGTCTGCAAGTTTAACTCCACAGACAGAGAGGACTTTGCCCTGCAAACCAGAGCAAGACGATAGTGCCTCGTAGAAAATGAAGACGAGATGGCCAAGACCGCACTTGTGTACAAGGCAACCAACCTTTCATCGCACTCCGGGCCACGCTAAAAACACTAGGAAAGGCTTAAAGGGTGGAGAGTGGGACAACGATGAAATATGAAAGCAGGACACTCACCTTACGTGCAACGATTCCCAACACTTGTTACTGTCGGAGCTCATGTATCGCAAAGATGGAACGTGCCAAGTGCCAAGGCCCATGGCAAATGCAACTGTCGTAAACTTCGGAACAAGCGCATCTTTCAGTCAAACAAATGACATACACACTGTCGCAATTCTCTACGACACTCGTGCGTGGCAAAATTCAACTAAATATGAAGATGAGAACTTCCAACTGCACAAGGGCTGGGCAGAACTACAAGAAATGCTCACTCCGCAATTTATTATCGCGCCTACCATCTCGGAAAGGGGTACAAGTGCACACGTTCATCCAAGCAAAGAGGATGAAATGGAGTGAAGGGGCAAGATCCAAAAGTTCCGGAGGTACAACTCCGAGAACAATCGAGAGCAATGCCGAATTACATGTCAACTCTGTTACTAGGCAAACAAGTGTTGTACCTGAAGAAATCGACAGTCCTCACAATGGCCCGAGGCCAATGCTCCGACTTAATCAATTTTCTCCAACAAACGCCATGCCACCTTTCACAAAGGGATTTTATCCATCCAAAACCGAATTAATCACTTGCAGCAAAGTGACCCAAGAGCTAGACGGGGGCTGACCCAGTAATTGTCTTCCATGTCACTACAACGAAACATTTGAACGACAACCGCTGTCGAACCCTTTCCAACTTGCACCGTCGAGTGACACAAAAGACACTACCATGGGCATGGGCAGCCCCCGCATAGCAAACGGGTGCCCTAATGCGCCCCTCCAATAGAATCAGTGCTAGTGCTCAAATTTTATATCTGAGCTACCAATCCGTCCAAGCACCAGCACTGATTCTCTTGGAGGGCCGCACCTACCCAAACGACTCAGAAGCTATACGCCGGTCCATTCACAAGAACGGAACTATCTCCGGCCAACTCCCTGTGAAGGCCGCATCTCTCCGTTCCACGCATGCAAGAACCAACGCATAGCTAACGAGTACCCGGATAGGATTCGCGGAAAGTACATAGCAAATCGCTTGTACCAAAGCGAACCGAAAGCTAGACGGGGGCTGACCCGAAGATTGCCTTCCATGTCACTGCGACGACACATTCGAACGACAACCGCTGCCGAACACTTTCCGACTTGCACCGTTGAGTGACCCGAAAGACAGGACTTTGGGCAGCCCCCGCATAGCAATCAGGTGGCTTCATGCCCCTCTAATAGAATCAGTGCTAGTGATCCGATTTTAAATCCGACTTACTCATCCGTCCGCGCACAAGCTCTGATTCTATTAGAGGGGCATGGGGGAGCTTCCGCGAACTACTACTCCCCTATATAAGTTATTAGTCCGGGTCTTTCTCTTCCGTAGAAATTTGAGACGTTGAGAATGGCTCCCAAACAATTCAAATCTTCCAAAAATTCAAGTGAAACGATGAGGAAAAAGCTCACAAAAAAATCAAATCTTCAAAAAATTCAAGTGAAACGAACAGAATAGCTCACAAAAAATTCAGGTCTTCCGAAAAAATCGAAGGGAAACGAAAAGAACAACTAGCAAAACATTCAAATTTTCCAAAACTTCAAGTAAAAGAAAGAACATAGCTCACCAAAAAAATCCATTTCTTCCAAAAACTCAAGTGAATCGAAGAGAGTAGGCTCACAAAAAATTAAAATCTTCCAAAAAAAAATCAAAGGAAACAAAAGAGGAGATCGCAAAAAATTCGAATCTTCCAATGAAACAAAAATGAGAATAGCAAACAAAAAATTCAAATCTTAATGCAGCATGCGACAGAGCAAATCGCTTGTGCCAAGCGACCCGGGAGCTAGACGGGGGCTGACCCAAAAATTGCGTTTCTTGTCAATGCGACGATGCGTTGGAACGACAACCGCTGTCGAACCCTTTCCTACTTGCAACGTCGACTGACACAAAAGACACGATCCTGGACAGGCCCCGCATAGAAAGCGGGTGGCCTAATGCGCCCCTCCAATAGAATCAGCGCTAGTGCTCAGATTTTAAATCCGAGATACCCAGCACTGATTCTCTTGGAGGGGGGCACCTACCCAAACGACTCAAAAGCTATACGCGGCTCCATTCACAAAAACAGAACTATCTCCGGCCAACTCCCTGTGAAGGCCGCATCTCTCCGTTCCGCTCGTGTAAGAGCCAACGCGTAGCTAACGAGTACGTGGATAGGGTTCGCGGAAAGTACATAGCAAATCACTTGTACCAAAGTGACCCGAAAGCTAGACAGGGGCTGACCCGTAGATTGCCTTCCATATCACTGCGACGACGCATTGGAACGACAACCGCTGCCGAACCCTTTCCGACTTGCACCGTCGAGCGACCCGAAAGACAGGACTTTGGGCAGCCCCCGCATAGCAATCAAGTGGCTTCATGCCCCTCTAATAGAATCAGTGCTGGTGATCCCATTTTGAAATCCGACCTACACATCCGTCCGATCACCGGCAATGATTCTATAAGAGGGGTATGGGGGAGCTTCCGCGAACAACACACAACTCCTCCCCTATATAAGTTATTAGTCCGAGTCTTGCTCTTGAGTGGAAATTTAAGCCGAAGAAACTGGCTCCCAAAAAATTCAAATCTTCCAAAAATTCAAGTGAAACGATGACAAAAAGCTCACAAAAAATCAAATCTTCCAAAAATTCAAGTGAAACGAACAGAATAGATCACAAAAAATTCAAGTCTTTCGAAAAAATCTAGGAAAACGAAAAGAATAGCTAGAAAACAAAATTCAAATCTTCCAGAAATTCAAGTAAAACAAAGAACATGGCTCACCAAAATAATTCATCTTCCAAAAATTCGTCATTCTTACCGCAATCCATCATCTTATCCGTCATAACGCGTATCCAACATATCCACGAGGAGGTAACCCAACTCGCTCGCATAGTTCCTCAAGTCAGATAACAATGCATCTAGATGAATCCAAATCGTTTTCGATCGAGACTTAGCAACTAATGTCGCACCCGCCTAGATTGACTTGAGATCCAATCCGCCGACACATATGATAACTAACTGATTCCAATGCAAAGCATCTTGAGCCATTGCGCACTCAAGTATCGGAAGTCGAAGCGACATAGCAAGTAGCTTGTACCAAGTGACCCGGGAGCTAGACGGGGGCTGACCCGAAGATCGCCTTTCTTGTCAATGCGACGATGTGTTGGAACGACAACCGCTGTCGAACCCTTTCCGAAGTGCACCGTCGACTGACCCAAAAGTTACGACCCTGGACAGCCCCCGCATAGCAAGCGGGTGGCCTAATGCGCCCCTCCAATAGAATCAGTGCTAGTGTTCATATTTTAAATCCGAGCTACCAATCCGTCCGAGCACCAGCACTGATTCTCTTGGAGGGGCGCACCTACCCAAACGACTCAAAAGCTATATACGCGGCTCCATTCACAAGAGCAGAACTATTTCCGGCCAACTCCCTGTGAAGGCCGCATCTCTTCGTTCCACGCATGCAAGAGCCAACGCATAGCTAACGAGTACCCGGATAGGGGTTCGCGGAAAGTACATAGCAGATCGCTTGTACCAAAGCAACCCAAAAGCTAGACGGGGGCTGACCCGAAGATCGCCTTCCATGTCACTGCGACGACGCATTGGAACGACAACCGCTGCCGAACCCTTTCCGACTTGCACCGTCGAGCGACCTTCGAAAGACGGGACTTTGAGCAGCCCCCGCATAGCAATCAGGTGGCTTCATGCTGCCCCTCTAATGGAATCAGTGCTGCTGATCGCGTTTTGAAATCTGACCTAATCATCCGTCCGTCTGTCGGATTTCAAAACGGGATCACCAGCACTGATTCTATTAGAGGGGCATGGGGGAGATTCCGCGGACAACACCTCCCCTATATAAGTTATTAGTCCAAGTCTTGCACTTCCGTAGAAATTTGAGCCGACGAGAATATCTCACAAAAATTTCAAATCTTTCAAAAATACGAGTGAAACAAAAAGAATAGATCACAAAAAATTCAGAAATTCCAAAAATTCAATTGAAACGAAGAGAATAGCTCACAAAAAAATCAAGGGAAAAAAAGAGAATAGCTCACAAATAAAATCAAATCTCCCAAAAATGCAAGTGAAACGAAGAGACTACAATCACAAAAAATGCACAACTTCCAAATATTCAATTGAAACGAAGAGAATAGCTCACAAAAAATGCAAGTCTTACAAAAAAATCAAGGGAAACAAAACAGAATAGCTCACAAAAAATTCAAATCTTCCAAAAAAACCAAGTGAAACAAACAGAATAGCTCACAAAAAATTCAAATCTTGCAAACATTCAAGTGAAAACGAAGAGAATAGCTCACAAAAACATTCAAAACTTCCAAAAATTCAAGTGAAAAGAATAAAATAATAGCCCACAAAAAATTCAAGTCTTCCAAAACAAAAACCAAGGAAAAACGAAGAGAATAGCTCACAAAAAATCCAAAACTTCAAGTCAAAACGAAGAGAATTTTACTACCTCGCAACAAACAAAATTCAAATCTCGCAAAAATTCAAGTGAAACGAAGAGACTTAACTCAAAAAATTCAAATCTTCTTGCGACACTGCAGACCCAAGAGCTAGACGGGGGCTCGCCCACAGATCGACTTCAGTATCACTATGACGACGCGCTGGAACGACTACCGCTGTCGAACCCTTCTCTGACTTCCGCCATCGAGTGACCCAAAAGACACGAC
>BSBK01012284.1:107500-142500 GCA_027943335.1 Chamaecyparis obtusa | reverse complement strand
AGGTGTCTTGTGTGCCAGGAGGGACAGATTTTAAATTGTTAGCCGCATGATCACATGAAGTCTTTTCGGCCCATGCGATCATGCGACCGACGTTCTTTCAAGTGGTGGGGTAGCTTGGAATTGATTTCTGAGGGTGGTGGAAGGTTGTGAAGATGTTAAAGGAGATATGGGTGGTTGTTGCAGGTTGAATTCTTATTTCTGGGGTTCAGTATTGGTGTTCTTGCACTGATGAAGCATTAATAAGTTCACGCCACCTGTGACCGTTTCTATTTTTTAAATTCAAATTCTTGCGAAGATCAGATTTGGAGCCTTAATGACTTAGTGGAATTGCAGGTGGGTTGGTTGTGTTGCCCAAAATTTCCATTTTTGCAAATTTGGCCAAGTTTCTAGGTCTCTATTTTTATCCCGCCTGCTGCAGCTTGTTTTCACTTGCGAAATAGATCCACTAAGTTTTATGATTTGCGCTCTTGGCCCCATGTTCTTTGATGTATTGTCAAGCCCTAGTTCAAATTGCATCACTTAATTTGCAAAGCCCTCAGAGATATTCAATTTTAAAGCTTACAGGAAATACTGGGTCGCAGAGTTCCAAAAAGTGTTCAGTGTCGAAATCTCTCTTTGTTTTTTACCTCCAATTTGAAAACCCTCTATGTTTTCAACCCTAAGCACGCAACTTTGACCAGGTGGGTCCTAGTTCCTCATAGTCATTGCTAGTGTGGTGAAGATCTGATGGCTGTCGCATAATCTCATGGAATCTTCCAAGCCCATGAGATCATGCGACAACCGTTTGATTAGAATCTCGGTGGCTAGTGGGTCCATGTCAGAGAATCTGCAGCGATGCAATATGAAATAACCATCCAATACAGTTTCTAGTGAAAAGCTTTAGAGTAAATTAGTTTTGTCCTCTAACTTGGCGGTGTTCGATAAAGTGTTTCTTTAATCGCAAATATGATAGTAGAGTTTCCCCTTTTTAGCAAGAGTGCAGTTGCAGTTTGGTGGTGGGCCTAGTCTTGAGGCAAGGTAACGTCAAAGCTTGTAGCCTCATGTTGGTTGCATGATCACATGCAGCTTCCTAACCACATGTGACCATGCGACAAGCCTCTAGCAGTCAAGTAAAATGGACTTCGACAGTGTAGCATGGGCCTCGTAGATGCAAGATCTACGGTGGTCACATGTTCGCATGGGATCTTTAGATCCCATGCGATCATACAACCACCATTAGATTATGAGGAAATTTCCTGTGGTGCTATTGTGGGTTAGACTGAGGTGGCGGACCATGTTGCCAGGTGTCTTGCATGGCAAGATGACAGATTCTAAGGGGCTTGTCGCATTATCGCATGAGGCTTTTCGAGCTCATGTGATCATGTGACCAACATTCAAATTCAGCCAGTTTTGAATCTGATTTGTGGGCTGCGAAGTGAATGGAAGATTCTAAGGGCTTGTCACATGATCGCATGAGGCTTTTTGAGCTCATGCGATCATGCAACCGATGTTGTTTCGAAATAGTGTGACTCCTTTCATGGGCTTTTCTTCTACAAAGATGATTGCGAGTGGTGGGTAGCTGAGGGTTTATGTCACTAGGATGGTTGTAGGTTGTGAAGTGGATGAAGAGGTCCAAGCAGCCGTCGCATGTTGATCTTTGTCCTTGTGAAGTACTTTTGCAGGATTCATGGTGAGGCTTGTTGTAGGAAAGGTTGTTGAATCTAGGTGTCTTTTGTGGCAGAGGCAAGTTTTCAAAGGCTTGTCGCATGATCACATGAAGGCTTTTGAGCTCATGTGATCATGCGACCATTGCTATTTCAAAGTGGTGCGGCTAGTTTTGGCGAGCTTTATTCTGTGAGAATGTTACGGTGGGGTAGCTCAAGAAATTGGTGTTGCAAGACATGCACAATTAAAGGAAGATGATGAAGAAGATCCAGGTAGTCGTTGTGTGTTGTTTCTTGTCCTGGGGAGGTACCAATTAGCATTCATGGTGAGTTTTTGTGCAGGAAGAGGATAAGTCTAGGTTGCTTGTCTGCAGGCAAATCCAGTACAGGAATAGGCACAATGAATATTTGATCGGCCATGTTGTTGCAAAATTTATTTATGATCATATTTTGACTGCTAGGGTATGATTATTAAATTGTAAAAACTGTAACCCTAGTTAAATTTTGGACTCCTGCCTACATGTAGTTGAGTGATGTATATATTGTTGTTTGAGAGCCTTAGTGCTCAGAAATCACATTTTGTAAATGAAGAAAGACTCTTTCTTGGGAAGCTATCTGTGGCTTTTCTTCCTACCCTTTAGTTTCCCACATTTTGTAATTACCATTGATAATACAAATATTGCAGAGGCAGTTTGTGACAATCCTTCATGTCCCTGTGCTTCCTTGTTTGCATTATCTCTTAGTAGATTTAAGTTTATGAATGTTTTCAATGGCAACTTAGGGTTCCTGATCCCTCTTACTTTTAGCTTATATGTGTACTACTGTGTATGATCTAATTTGAATGTTTTTGTGGGTATTCTTCAGCCCCCTATCATTCTATCTCATTCCTGTGTTGTTTTGCTGAAAAGAATGTCTGCTTGTAGGTCATAGGTTGTGTCTAATGTTTAGGCCCTCCTATGAAACACTTATGCAAGCCTATTCAGTAAGTTGTGACCTGCTAGACCTAAGCTTTTCATTGATCCCATCCCTCTATACTAAGATCCAAACCCTAATTTTGGTGCATCACCCAGTAGGATAGTTTGCTTTCAATTATTTCCATTTCATGCACTCCTATCCCTTTCCCTCCAAAGTTTTACTTTCTTGTCTAAGAGAAAAATAAGGTGACAATCCAAGAGGAACCAGCCTAGAACCTAGAGGTCTCATCTTGGTTAGCAAAGGTCCCACAACCTTGAGTTGATTCCCAAGTTATACTAAGTTATCAAGACTATGAGAGCTTGAGACAAGGCAGAAACTCAGTGTATAACAAATTCTGGCATGCCTGGTGGGACTAAAGTTCAGATTCATGTTCAAGGTATGCTATTTCTGATATGCCGATAGCATGCTATAGACATAGAAGAGGTCATTCTATTGCATATCTGGCGACTCCAGAAGGTCTACTGGTTTTAAAGATCAGATGTTGGTATGTTTCAAGCTTTCATTTTCAAATCTCAGTTGATTGCATGAGTAGAAATGTCAAGTTACTATGGATAGTCAGGTTACTCACCATCCTATTATGAGAATAATGCTCAACGGGCTAGTTTGCAGCCTTATCAAAGCCACCCAAAGCCTCCTTTTACCCCAAGCTATTATACTTCTCAAGGGTATCAATATATCCAGTATGCCCCAAATGAGTTCGCCCTTGTGCAAAGTTATGAGAGGGCCCTCCAAAAAGATGGATCATGGGCACAAGAGGCACAACAGCAAATGCAAAGCCAGCTTTCCCATCATGCTTACCACCCACCCTCCACTTCTCAGCCTATTTAGCAATAGATGCAAACTCTAAGCTTAGACTTCAAGAAGATGCAGGAGGCAAAGAATCTGTTGCTTGATTTAGTCAAGCAGGTGTCTGAGATCAAGGAGCATAGAGAGCAGGAGGCTCAAGGTTATTATGAAGAGGAGTCAGATCCCTACCAGGAGATAGAGGCTCAAAAATATGAGCAAGGGACAGCTCCTTATCAAGTGATGGAGGCTCTTGTTGATGAGCAACAAGTAAGGCAGTTTCAAGAGGAGATTAGACACCGAGCTGACATTGAGATAGCAAGGTTGAGATCACAAATTGCTTAACAAGAGGCTCCTAGACCTATGATCCCAAGCTAGAAGGCCCATTTGTCTATGCCTTATGTGTCTCCCTCTGAGCCCCCTTAGTTTCACATCCCAAGTTTTAAGGAAAAAAATTCTTTTCAAGAGCCTATGCTTGAGATGCAGCCCACCACTCTACAAGAGCAGCCTATTCAGAGAAGTGAGTTATCCCAAGAGACCCCTCTAGTCTCTCAAGATGATGAGGTGATTTGGATTCCCTAATGGACTCTGCCTCTTGGTTGTCAGATGCCAAGTCTTTTCAAAGATACTAGTCTAGTATTAGAGCAAGGGCCTGTGGTGAATGAACTTTCATGTGATCAGGAGGAGAGGACATCTGAGGTATCAGTGCTGAATGATGACTATGGTAAGGTGGGGTAGCAAGATGCGGAGGTGGAGGTTGATGCTCAGCCTGAGCTCTTGGTTGATTTGCTTGATGAGCTCCCTCTCTTTGTTGACGATGAAGAAGAGACCAGGCCATACCTATGGGTGAAGGTCAATTAGAACAACATGTTCACCATCATCAGGAGGTTGTTATAGAGGAGGATGCCTTGTCCTTGTTAGATGACCTGCCTAGTTTTGTTGACCAGGATGATGAAGATGTGATCATAGCCACCTCTTTTAAGTTGCAGCAACTAGAAGAGATTGATCCTAAGGATATGTTGATTCATGAGCTTGATCTCATCTTTGAGGAGGAGACTTCCCAATGTCCAGAGGATAGACAAAGCCTTAAGGAAGATTGTTCAGAGCACATCATAGGAGGCTTGTGTATGGAGCCTTTTTGTAATGAGCTCTTGGCCTATTTACAAGAAGAGGATGATGGTTCCCTGACCATAGTTGAGGAGTTGACATGGCTATCCATGATGGAGGGCAACCAGGAAGATAAAGAAGAAGCCATCAAGGAAAGTCCTACCTTCAGACTTTCAAGAGGCTGTCCCATCAAATACTTGGCCCAAAAGGAGTTCACTGAGACACCTCCATGTGATCCATTTGAGGTGAGTGATCTTGACCTTGTTTTTGCGGAGGCAGTCCATAACCATTTGCCAATCTTTTGTGTGCCTCACATCCTTGTAGCTATCCTCATGTGTTCAATACAAGATACCCTAATGAGGAAGGGTAGCTACTTTTCACAACTAGTGAATGGTTTTGTTTAAACCAGGTCTCTGCACTGGTTAGTTTAGGTTAGGTTAGTTTTCCTACTTCCTTCCAGTTTTCTAGCTTAGTTTCCTATTTACCAAGAAGTGCTCGAGCACATTTTTTGCCTCCTTATCAAAGTTTTGTGTTCCTATGATGACTCCTATGCCCAATGGATATGTCAAGGTCACTGGTCCATGTCTAGCAGGTTGACATCCCACAAAAGTCACCAAAATGTTGCCCAAAATTTCCATTTTTGCACATTTGGCCAAGTTTCCAGGTCTCTATTTTTATCTCGCCCTACTGCAGCTTGTTTTCACTTGAGAAATAGATCCACTAAGTTTTATGATTTGCGCTCTTGGTCCCATGTTCTTTGATGTATTGTCAAGCCCCAATTTAGATCACATCACTTAATTTGCAAAGCCCTCAGAGATATTCAATTTTAAAGCTTGCAGGAAATACTGGGTCGCAGAGTTCCAAAAAGTGTTTAGTGTCAAAAACTCTCTATGTTTTTGACCTCTAGTTTGAAAACCCTCTGTGTTTTCGACCCTAAGCACGCAACTTTGACCAGGTGGGTCCCAGTTCCTCATAGTCATTGCTAGTGCGGTGAAGATCCGATGGCTGTCACATAATCTCGTGGAATCTTTTGAGCCCATGAGATCATGTGACAACTATCTGATTAGAATCTCAGTGGCTAGTGGGTCAGTGTAAGGGAATCTACAAGGGTGCAATATGTGACAACCATCTGATACAGTTTGTAGTGAAAAGCTTTAGAGTAAATAAGTTTTGTCCTCTAACTTGGCCGTGTCCGATAAAGTGTTTCTTTGATCACGGATATGATAGTAGAGTTTCCCCTTTTTAGTGAGAGTGTGGTTGTAGTTTGGTGGTGGGCCCAATCTTGAGGCAAGGTAATGTCAAAGCTTGTAATCTCATCTAGTCGCATGATCGCATGTAGCTTCCTAACCACATGAGACCATGCAACAAGCCTTTAGCGGTCAAGTAAAATGGACTTCGGCAATGTAGCATGGGCCCCGTAGATGCAAGATCTATGGTGGTCACATGTTCTCATGGGATCTTTCGATCCCATGTGATCATGCAACCACCATTGGATTCTGAGGGCATTTCCTATGGTGTTGTCATGGGTTGGACTAAGGTGGCAGACCATGTTGCTAGGTGTCTTGCATGGAAAGATGACAGATTCTAAGGGGCTTATCGCATGATCGCATGAGGCTTTTTGAGCTCATGCGACCAATGTTCAAATTCAACCAATTTTGAATCTGGTTTGTGGGCTGCGAAGCAAATGGTAGATTGTAAGGGCTTGTCATAGGATCACATGAGGCTTTTTGAGCTCACGTGATCATGCGACCGACGTTGTTTTGAAACAATGTGACACCTTTCATGGGATTTTCTTCTACAGAGATTATTGCGAGTGGTGGGTAGCTGAGGGTTTATGTCACTAGGATGGTTGCAAGTTGTGAAGTGGATGAAGAGGCCTAGGCAGCCGTCGCATGTTGATCTTTGTCCCTATGAAGTAATTTTGTGGCATTCATGGTGAGGCTTGTTGAAGGAAAGGTTGTTTAATCTAGGTGTCTTGCATGGCAGAGGCAAGTTTTCAAAGGCTTGTCACATGATCGCATGAAGGCTTTTGAGCTCATGTGATCATGCAACCATTGCTATTTCAAAGCGGTGTGGCTAGTTTTTGTGGCCTTTCTTCTGTGAGAATATTACGGTGGGGTAGCTAAAGAAATTGGTGTTGCAGGACATGCACAATTAAGGGAAAATGATGAAGAAGATCCAGGTAGCTGTCGTGTGTCATTTCTTGTCCTGGGGAGGTACCAGTTAGCATTGATGGTGAGTTTTTGTGAAGGAAGAGGATAAGTCTTGGTTGCTTGTCCGCTGGTAGATCTAGTATAGGAATAGGCACGATGAATATCTGATTGGCCAAGTTGTTGTAGAATTTATTTATGATCAAATTTTGACTACTAGGGTATGATTATTAAATTATAAAAACCGTAACCCTGGTTAAATTTTGGACTCCTGCCTGCATGTAGTTGACTGACGTATATATTGTTTCTTGAGAGCCTTAGTGCTCAAAATTTACATTTTGCAAAAGAAGAAAGACTGTTTCTTGGGAAGCTATCTGTGGCATTTCTTCCTACCCTCTAGTTTCCCACATTCTGTAATTCCCATTGATAATACAAATATTGCATAGGTAGTTTGTGACAATCCTTCATGTCCTTGGGCTTCCTTGTTTGCATTATCTCTTATTGGATTTAAGTTTATGAATATTTTCAATGGCAACTTAGGGTTCCTGATCCCTCTTAATTTCAGCTTATATGTGTACTACTGTGTATGATCTGATTTGAATAAGTTTGTGGGTATTCTTTAGCCCCCCATCATTCTGTCTCATTTCTATGCCCTTTTTGCTGAAAAGAATGTCTGCTTGTAGGTCATAGGTTGTGTCTAATGTTCAAGCCCTCCTATGAAACACTTATGCAAGCCTATTCAATAAGTTATGACCTACTAGACCTCCTCTTTTCATTGATCCCATCCCTCTATACTGAGACTCAAACCCTAATTTTTGTGCATCACCTAGTAGGATAGTTTGCTTTCAGTTATTTCCATTTCATGCACTCCTTCTATCCCTTTCCCTTCAAAGTTTTACTTCCCTGTCTAAGAGAAAACTAAGGTGATAATCCAAGAGGAACCAACCTAGAACCTAGAGGTCTCATCTCGGTTAGCAAAGGTCCCACAACCTTGAGATGATTCCCAAGTTATACTGAGTTATCAAGACTATGAGAGATTGAGACAAGGCACAAACTTAGTGTATAACAGGTTGGTCAGGGTTGCTTGTCTACATGTTGTTTGTAGTACAGGCATGGACACTAAAAGATGAATATCTGATCGGCTATGATATTTGCAGAGATGTATTCATGATCAAATTTGACTTTAGTTGATCAGTACCCTAGGGTTTAATATTTTAATGTAAAATTTGTAACCTTAGGTCAAAGTTTGATGCCTGCCTGCGTGCAAAGATGTATATATTATTTTTTTGGAGCTTTGAGCTTAGAGTTGACATTTTGTAAAGAAGAAAGCCTCTTTCTTGGAAAGCTATCTATGACACTTTCTGTCCTCTAGTTTTCTACTCTTTGTAATCTCCCATTGATAATCCAGACATTGTAGAGGTATTTTATGACAATATTTCATGTCTTTATGCTTCCTTTGTCTAAATTATCTCTTATTGGATTTAAGCATATGATGTTTGTAGTGATCTCTTAGGGTTCTTGATCCTTCTCTCTTTCTGCAATTTTGTGTATCATTGAGGATGATTTGATGTGAATGTTTTGTGGGTACACTATAACCTCTTAACAATCCTATCTCATTCCTGTACTGAGTTGTAGAGGTGAATGTTTGTTCGCAGGTCATAGATTGATGTCTAATCCTAAGAGTGTTATTGTTGTGAAAGAATCTCTCTTTCCCTAAATACCCTCTTTCTGTTGTAGACCCTTCTATGAAATACTTATGCAAGCCTATTTAGTAAGTTGTGATCTACTAGACCTAAGTCTTTCACTAGTTTCATCCCTCTATATTGAGATCCAAACCATAGTTTCGGTGCATCACCTAGTAGGTAGTTTGCTTTCAACATTTCCCTTTCATGCACTCCTTCTATCCCTTTCCCCTCAAAGATTTACTTTTCATGTCAAGAGAAAACTAAGGTGACAATCCAAGAGGAACTAGCCTAGAACCTGGAGGTTTCATCTCAGTTAGCATAGGTCCCACAACCTAGAGATGATTCCCATGTTATACTAAGTTATCAAGACTATGAGAGCTTGAACTAAGGGTGCAAACTTAGTGTATAAAAATTCTGGCACGACCGGTGGGACCAAAGTTTAGATTCATGTTAAATATTATGCTATCTCTGATATACTGACTGCATAATACAAACCTTTCAGAGGTTAATATTCAGGTATATCTGGCGACTCCATGGGTATGAAGAATAATGACCCAATTTCTGATAGAGCTTATGAAGACAATAGACCCTTCTGATGGCAAGACAATTTGCATTTGTACCCTTTAATTAGGGGAGTCCATTAAATTTTTCCCAACACCATGATGTGCCCTTGGTAGCATTAAAAAGTATACCTAATTTCACAGGTGAATGACAAACTACATCCCTTGAACACATTAGAGATGTGGCCACTATCTGCAGCATACATAATATAACTCAAGAGGATGCTGCCACCAAGTTGCTAGCTACCTCCTTTAAGGGTAAGGCCCTGAAATGGCTTAGAAATTTGGCAGTTGGCTCCATTACTTCATGGGATAGACTTGGAGACCTCCTTAGCAAATACTTTAAGGATGATTCAGACCCCTTGTCTCTAGTAGAGAAGCTCCAAGTTATAAAGAAAGATCATCGAGAGCTGATGACTGATTTTAATGGAAGATTTCTCAAGACATGGAATAGGATTCCAATTAATATAAGGCCTTCAGTAGATTATGCTTTCCTTTATTTTTTGAGAAGCCTAACTAGTGATATATCTATCATGATTCAATCTTTAGGAGGTACTTCATTACCTCAGGTGTTTGACTTAGCTGTAAAGGCAAAAAATTGCTTAATTCAGGCTGGTATGATAACCCCAAGGACACCCATGCCTATTTCTCTTAATCTTCATCCCACTATACCTCTACAAATGCCTCCATTTACTCCCATACCTGGATTAATAGAACCTCAGGCAAGCACTAGCTATGGGAAGTCCATAGGTGACCTTCCTCAAGAGCTACTCAAAGTGAAAAGTGATCAACAAGCAACAAACCAAGAGATGATGAGTCTGTTGTAGGCTCTAACCAAAGAGTTGATCACTATAGATGAGCAGGATTAGGAGGTTCTTTTCTTTATCAAAATTAGATTCAAGGTTCCAGCCAGCAGTACCAAGCTCCGGGACAATCCTACTAGAAAAGTAGACCGCCATGTCAAGGAGGACATCAGGGTGAGAGGCAGAATTTGGTGAAAAGACCTTTCCATCCATATAATCCAATCAAGAAGATAGTCCCAACACAAAGCATCAAAGTAGATGGCAGTCACTTGAACCCATTTTTTGGGAAGGAGGCTATAGATTTTCCACTTGTTCTCTTGAACTATGAGCTTCCTGATGGAGAAGGGTCAGAGGTGTTACAACAAGAGACAATAGCCTCTCAAGCACATCCCCAAGATGGATTAGAGCAATTAGATCAGGATAAGAAAGGAAGTAAAGAAGGTGAGAGCCCAACTGATCTATTTGAGGAGATGCCCTTCGATGTTGAGCAGGATGAGGTTGTGCAAAGTTCATTAGTTGAGCCCTCTGATGGTGGAAGTAATAGAGTTGCTGCTGACTTCGAGCAATAGGATGATTTTGATCTAATCATTAACACTTTCTTCTCAACTCTTGTTGATGATCCTCATCTTCCTGAAAAGGATAATGGCTTGCATGTGCTTAAGGAGGAGTTTGTGTTTCAAGAGGTTAACTATGTCCCAATTGCGAAGGAGGAGAACATATGCCAGATTATTGTGGAGGAGTGAATTCTTGATCTTCCTGCTGAAGACATTCATAAGATGCATGTTGAGTAGCAAGAGGGGTCTGGTTTCATGCTCTCAAGAGGGTGTCCTATCAAATATCTAGCCTAGATGGGGTCAAACAAGACATGCATACTCAAGGAATCAATGGAAGGTGATGACAAAGGTCCATTCCCTAAAGACCAGGGGCTTATCCAGCTGTATTAGACTCCTGTGGAGGGTAGCATCTATGATCTAATTGAGTTTAGTAATCTAGTATACCAAATTCAGGGCTTGATTTGCCAGGTATTTCAATATGTTTTTGTTTTCCACTTTCTCCTCGCTAGCATCAAATGCACAAAGTGTAATACCCTAAGGAGAGAGGGTAGTTATTTCAACAGTCCAGTGAATGGTTTTGTTTAACCAGGTCTCTAAACTGGTTAGTTTAGGCTAGGTTACCTTCCCTACTTTCTAGATTAGTTTTCCCTATTTTCCAAGAAGTGCCTATGCACAAGTCTCTCTTGCTTGTTCAGTTTTGTCTCTGTTGAAGTTTTGCATTCGGAATGACTCCATGCCCAATGAATATGTCAAGGCCACTGATCCATGTCTAGCAAGCTGACATCTAGTAGAAATCACAAAAAATGTTACCCCAATTTCCATCTCCATACAAATTTGGCTATAATCCATCCCAAGGTCTCTATTTTACTCTTTCCAAGCATCCCTAAAAATTTCATGACTTTATGCCTTATTTTCTGGCCTCTACAAGTTTCCTAATTCCCTGTCCTACTGCAACTTGTTTTAGCTTGCAAAGTTGATCCACAAAGTTATATGATTTGTGCCCTTAATCCCACATTCTTTGATGTGTCACCATGCTCTAGCTCTGATCGCATGACCTAATTTGCAAAACCCTTAGAGATATTAGAGTTTTAATGTTGCAGGAATACTGGTGTTGAAGGTTTCAAAAAGTTGTTCAAAGCCTGAAAACCCTCTGTGTTTTCAACTTTTGGTTTGAAAGCCAAGGATGTTTGCAACCTTCGCTTCTTCATAGTTATTCTTCTCTGGCATTGGCATTTTCCTAAGTGCGCTTCAGTTGGTGGGGCCCAGTTGATGGTTTTGACAATAATGGCTAGTGGTTTGTCGCATGATCGCATAGCCCCTTTTTAGGCTATGTGAACATGCGACTAGCCATTATCCACGCTGATTGTTCATTTTGTGGTGGGCCGAAATTATAATGCAGGCCCCGTAGATTCAAAATCTATGGTGGTCACATGTTCACATGGGATCTTCTGATCCCATGCAATCATGTGACCACCGTTGGATTCTCTACTATTTTTGGGCGGTGTTGTCACGTGTCCAGCCTATGCGAGTTTCCAGTTGGTCCATGTGGTTGATAGGTGACTACTTCTTATAGGCTAGGTGTCTTGTGTGATAGTAGGGATAGATTTTAAATCATTAACCACATGATCACATGAAGTCTTTTAGGCCCATGCGATCATGCGACCGATGTTCTTTCATGTGGCGGGGTAGCTTGGAATTGATTTTTGAGGGCGATGGAAGGTTGCAAAGATGTTAAAGGAGATCTGGGTGGCCATTGCAAGTTGAATTCTTATTCCTAGGGTACAGTATTGGTGTTATTGCACCGATGAAGCATTAATAAGTTCGCACCACCTATGACCGTTTCTATTTTTTAAATTCAAATTCTTGCGAAGATTAGATTTGGAGCCTTAATGACTTAGTGGAATTGCAGGTGGGTTGGTTGGTCAGGGTTGCTTGTCTGCAGGTTGTTTGTGGTATAGGCATGGACACTAAAAGATTAATATCTAATTGGCTATGATATTTGCAAAGATGTATTCAGGATCAGATTTGACTTTAGTTGATCAGTACCCTAGGGTTTAATATTTTAATGTAAAATCTGTAACCTTAGGTCAAAGTTTGATTCCTACCTGCATGCAGAGATGTATATATTCTTTTTTTGGAGCTTTTGAGCTCAGAGTTGACATTTTGTAAAGAAGAAAGCCTCTTTCTTAGAAAGCTATTTGTGACACTTTCTATCCTCTAGTTTTCTACTCTTTGTAATCTCCCATTGATAATCCAGACATTGCAGAGGTATTTTATGACAATCTTTCATGTCTTTATGCTTCCTTTGTCTAAATTATCTCTTATTGGATTTAAGCATATGATGTTTGTAGTGACCTCTTAGGGCTCTTGATCCTTCTCTCTTTCTGCAATTTTATGTATCATTGAGGATGATTTGATGTGAATGTTTTATGGGTATACTATAACCTCTTAACAATCCTGTCTCATTTCTATACCGAGTTGTAGAGGTGAATGTTTGTTTGCAGGTCATAGATTGATGTCTAATTCTAAGAGTGTTATTGTTGCGAAAGAATATCTCTTTCCATAAATACCCTCTTTCTGTTGTAGACCCTTCTATGAAATACTTATGCAAGCCTATTCAGTAAGTTGTGATCTACTAGACCTAAGTCTTTCACTGGTTTCATCCCTCTATACTAAGATCCAAACCCTAGTTTCGGTGCATCACCTAGTAGGTAGTTTGCTTTCAGCATTTCCCTTTCATGCACTCCTTCTAATCCTTTCCCCTCAAAGATTTACTTTTCATGTCAAGAGAAAACTAAGGTGACAATCTAAGAGGAACCAGCCTAGAACCTGGAGGTTTCATCTTAGTTAGCATAGGTCCCACAACCTAGAGATGATTCCCATGTTATACAGAGTTATCAAGACTATGAGAGCTTGAACTAAGGGTGTAAACTTAGTGTATAATAGGTCCAATGCCACATAGTCTGAGGTGTCCACTTTTTATTGGTTGAGGGAAATGATGAGCAAGCTTGTCAGAGTGGGCTCGACAAACTAGCTTCCTTTTGATCTGACAGCTAGTGCATGATCTCATGCGTTGTGTCAAAGCCATGAGATTATGCACCGACCATTGATCTTTCTTTATTGTCAGAGCCTTGCAGGTGGGTCCTCAGATGATGACATGCTCCTTTCTGTTTGGTCGACATAACGATGATTTGGATATGTCAGGTGGGTCCTCAATTTGTTGACTTGCTCAAATATGATTGGTCCACGTAGTGATGACTAGTGTTGTAGTGGGTCTGTCTATTAGAAGGGTCCTAGTTTTAAAGGATCAATGGCTGGCGCATGATCTGAAAGAATATTCAAGGGCTATGAGATCATGCACCCACTATTGGATCAGAATCTAATGTCAGTGGGTCCATTGTCAGAGAGTTGCCAAGGTGGTTGCTAATGGAGCAGCTGGAACAAATAGAAAGGTGACATGTGGCAGCCTGGGCCCAAGGTTTAAAAGACTTTCTGCAAATCAGTGACTAAAGGCTTTTCTTGCATTCACTTAATGTAACCAAGGTCAACTAAAAGAATCAGTGATTCAGCAAGAAGCCTTGTTCATTGAATCATTTAACCAGACTAGGGTTAGCTAAAGGATTTCATGAATTAGAAAAGTCTTTGGTCACATTTTCGCCGAATGACTTAAAGGAGGAAAGGTTCAAGGTGGGTCCAAGCTGGTAAATATTCTGACATACTCGATGCTCATTGGTCGAGACTTTCTGATGTGGACTCAAAATTTTAAAAGGGTTTCATGACCATTTCAGAGGTAATCTAGGACGTTCATTTTCCAGGAAGGAAAGGATATCGACGACTGTGTTTTAAAAGGACTAGCCGTTGTATTTTGAATTCAAATAGTTCTAAGAGGATTTTCTGCCAGTGCTTGATTTGTAGACCACAAGCGGTGAGGTAGCTAGGAAATTGATATCTTTAGGACATTTGTGATTGAGGAAGATGATGAGAAGGCTTGGCTAGCCTTCATGAGTGGAGTCCTGTCCTGAAAAGGTACCATTTTAGCATTCATGGCAGGACCTTTGTGCAAAGAATTGATGATCTAGGTTGCTTGTCTGTAGGTTGTTTTTAGTACAAAGGTGGGCATGTGAAATATATGATCAACCATGATGTTGCAGAGATGTATTTATGGTCAGATGTGACAAACTTAGGGTTTGTTTCTCACATGCAAAATCTTGTAACCCTAGTTAGGTTAAATTTTTGACTCCTGCCTGCATGCAAAGAGGAGAGTATATATGTATTTTTGGAGCTTTTGAGCTCAGAGTTGACAATGGTAAAAAGAAAGAGGTTCCTTCTTAGAAGGCTATCCATGGTATTTTCTCTACCCTCTAGTCTTCTACTTCTATAATCTCCCATTGATTATTAAAGCAACTTTAAGGTGTTGGTGGCATTTTCTCTATCCCTACCCTTTCATTGTTTGGAGCATCTCATATTGAATCAAAGTATATAATGTTTTCAATGACAACTTAGGGTTCTTGATCCCTCTTACTTTCTATAATTGTGTGTGTTATTGTGTTTTATTTGATTTAGATGTTTTTGTTGGTATACTTTAGCCCCTTAACAGTCTTGTCTCAATCCTACACTATGTTGTAGAAGTGAATGTCTTCTTGTAGGTCATAAGTTGTGTCTTATGTTCAGACCCACCTATGAAACACTTATGAAAGCCTATTCAGGAAGTTGCGACCTACTAGACCTAAGCCTTTCATTGATTCTATTCCTCTATACTGAGATCCAAACCCTAATTTCAGTGTATCACCTAGTAGGTAGTTTGCTTTTAGTCATTTCCCTTTCCAAGCATTCCTTCTACCCCTTTTCCCCTAAAGTTTTACTTTCCTGTCGAGGAGCAAATTAAGGTGATTATCCAAGAGGAACCAACCTATAACCTGGAGGTCTCATCTTAGTTAGCAAAGGTCCCACAACCTGGAGATGATTCCCATGTTATACTAAGTTATCAAGACCAAGAGAGCTTGAAACAAGGGTGCAAACTTAGTGTATAACAATTCTGGCATGCTCAGTGGGACTGTAAAAGAAGTTCATTGTTTTAAGGTTGTGTCATCTCTGATATGAAAACTACATAATACAAACCCTTAGAGGTTGTTTCTATCTAGTATATCTGGTGACTCCACTGATTTAACAAATCAAGGCTAACTTGTTCAAAGTTTATGAGAAAGATTGAGACAAGGAGCTCAAAGCCAACTGAATTTTCAGAGTTTCCCTCAAAAAGAAGCTGCAAAGGTAGGGAAACTCAAAGAACATCCCCTATAAGGAGAGTTCAGTCTACACCTCCTAATACTTTAGAAAGGAGACCTTTTCCCTTTCATTCCAAAAGAAGAGGCAGATCTCTAACCAGAGATCTAGAAGAGGAGTCAAATCTAGCAGCAAATACAACTCACATAGTTGTTAATCTTCAAATCCCAGCTCCTATAATGGCTAGACAATATGCTTTTGCACCTTTCAACCAGTGAAGTCCATTAACTTTTGTAGTACATCATGATGTCCCCTTAGTGGCATTAAAGAGATTACTTTATTTCACAAGTGAAGGGTAGACAATAGCTTTTGAGCACATAAGAGATGTGACCACCATCTACAACATACACAACATAACCCAAGAAGATGTGGCCACAAAGTTATTAGTAGCCTCTCTAAAAGGTAAGGCTCTTGAATGGTTTAGAACTCTAGCTGTTGGTTCTATTAATTCATGGGATGCATTAAGTAAGCATTTTGAGGATAAATCAGATAACTTGTCTCTAGTTGAACAATTGACAACCATAAAAAGAGACCCTCAAGAACAAATGATATATTACAATAGTAGATTCCTTAAAACATGGAATAGGATCCCAGTCTTGGTGAGACCATCAACTGACCATGCTTTTTTATATTATTTACAAAGCCTGAATGGTCAAATTTCTATCATGATCCAGTCTATGGGTTGTACTTCCTTACCCCAGGCCTTTGACATTGTTGTCAGGGCTGAAAATTGTTTAATACAAGTAGGCATGATACAAATAAGGCCTCCTATGCCCATATTCCCTAGCCTTTAGCCCATTGCACCTACATAGGTACCCTCATTTACTCCTATTCCCACAATATTAGCACCTCAAGCTAGTACCAGTGGCCAAGAGATAACAACAAATTTCTCTCAAGAGCTACAAGAGATAAAGAGTAGCCAAGCAACTAGCATGCAAGAAATGACAAACTTGTTGCAAACTCTAACCAAGGAGGTCACAAATTTGAAGAAACAAGGGCAAGGAATCAAACCACCCTTTCCATCACAAGGCCAAGGTCCTAGTCAGCAATATCAAAATTAGGGATAGTCTTATCAACAAAATAGGCCACCATACCAAGGAGGCTATCAAGGACAAAGGCAAAATTTCAATCAAAGACCATTCCAACCATATAACCCTGCACCTTTAAATTCTACAAATCCGGTTAGGGACATGGTGCCTAGTCAAAATAATATGGCCATGGATAATGAATGGTGTTTCGCTTGCAATCAGCCTCATAATCAGGCTACATGTTCAAATGGATGGATGAACCAAGCTCTAATGGTTCAGAATGCCTCACAAGCTCAATTAGAGGCCTCATCTAGTGGATCAATCCCTCACCAAGAGCAGCGAGAATCAAAAGAGGATGAGACTGCTCCTTTCAATTGGGAGCAACTAGACTTTAATGGAGTCAACGATGAAGCTACTTTCATTGCCTACACAAGAGCAAAAAGAAGAGCTCAAGACATTGAGAGAGTTGACTCTGATACTAAAGCCACTACATCTGTAGAGCTAGCATAGCAAGCTAATCCCATCACACCTAAGAAGGTTCCTACCATCACAAGCAAAGAAGACCAACTTTTCAAAGAAGTGGAGGCTGTATACACCTAAAAATGGTCATCTAGACTATTAGCCCCTTTTGCTAAATCATAAATTGCTTATTCTTGATCAAATCCTAGTTCTATCATTTATTCGATTATTTTCTATGGGCTAACCATCTTATCCTAAGTTTTTATTTATTTAAAAGGAATTCCCTCCCCTTTTAATAAATAAAAAGCCCCCACTTTTCCTCTTATCCTAAGTTGCACAAATAAAGCATTATTCTTATTTTATAAAAAGAGAAAAGTACTTTTTGTCTCATATGGACACAAAAGTCAACTCTTATTTTCCTATTGGAGGATACTTGTGCACATGGATTGCTCCTCTTTTAAGCTCCACCGTTGATTAAATCTTTTGCCTCTTAATCTCCATGGCCCATTCCTTTTTCATTCCCTATAAAAGGAGAGCTCTCTTCCTCATTTGCACACACAACTTTTTATGCTATTGTTATGCTACAGGTTTTTCTAGGTCATCTTGGAGCTTTTGGAGATATTCTTGCATCTAGGGTTTGAAGATTTGGAGCATTGGTGGCATTCATCTTGGATCTTCATCAACACTCTATCTTCTTGTCTTCATTCTTGCATCATCATGGCTTTCTTGCTTCATAGTTAGATTTCATTTCTTGCATCTTTCATTTTCATAGCTTAGCTTGCATTGTACTTTCATTTCCATAGCTTAGCTTGCATCTTCATTCTTAGCTAGCTTGCATTGCATTGCATTTCATTTGATTCTTTGGGATATTGGCATTCTTGCCCTTGTCTTCATTGAATCTCCCATTGTATGGTTTACTAGCAAGGTTATTGGCTAAATAGCTCTAGCTGAGAGCATTCTTAAAAACCCTTGCACTCCATGCCTAGGGAGCTATGGATCAATTTGTGAGGGCTCATTCTTGAGTTTCCTTGCATGTAATGATCCATAGAAGTGTGACATAATTATAGCACACAGAGGCCATCATGGTGAAGACACAACAAAGAGTACACAATATAGCACCTTATAACATTGTAGACAATATGAAGAAGGTGAATGTCACCATGTCTATGTGGGACTCTTTGGCTAATCTGGGGCAATCTAAGATTTTGAAGAATTCCATGACAAAGGTAGAAGCTCCTCATCCTGCAAAAGAAGCTACAAATCCAGTGTTGGTTAACACTAATCAAGAAAAGGAGACTCCAAGTAGCAACTCCAAAGCCAATGCCATACAAGGTAGGAACTCAAAGCCTCCCTTTTATGTATCTTTAATCATTAGAAAATCTTTAGTACATAATTGTATGGTAGATAGTGGAGCTACTGGCACTATAATGCCCAAGAAAGTAGTTGACCAATTAGGACTGAAATATGAGCCCTTTCAAAAGAAGGTTACACAACTTGATGGATCCTCAGTCAATACTATAGGTGTGGCCAAGGATACTAGTCTAATCCTTCATGCTAGTCCTAATTTTTTCATCCTCCTTGATATATATATCATAGATCTCCCTGCACTATTTGCTATATGTTTGTCAAGGGAGTTTACAACTAAGATAGGAGGTTATCTTTCTTCTGACTGGTCTCACATGCTATTTCATACAAGATATGGTACCAAGGTTACCATTAAATTAGAGAAATTGGCAGCACACCATATAGAACCTTATGTGTCCAATACCATCAATGCCAATTGCCCCATATTTGATAGTAGTGACTTCCAAACCATTAGTGAAGCAAGCACCAAGATAGAAAATATCCCTGATATTTTCCTAGATGAAAGAGAATTAGAGTGTGTTGTTTGGAATGCTGGTTTGGGAAATTATTTGATACAAGAGAGTGATGTCATAGAACCAAACCTTCTTAAAGAGAGTACTGATTCAGAAGATCAGAGCAATATGGTTTGGGAACTATTCTTTGATGGAGCTAGAAGTAGACATGGTTCTAGTGGTGGTGCTATGCTAGTGTCCCCAAAAGGAGAAAGGTACCATACTACCTTTAGATTCAATTTCTCCTGCACTAGCAATACTACAGAATATGAAAGTCTAGTCAATGGACTAGAATGGGCTAGAAAAAGAGGGCTTAAAGCCTTAAAAGTTTATGGTGACAGTGAATTAGTTGTCAGCCAAGTGAGGGGGATAACTACAACCAAAAATGATACCATGAAAGCATACAAACATAGAGTTTGGGATGAAATTGAAGACTTTTGTGCTTTCAATATTGTTGCTATCCCTAGAAAATTAAATCAAAATGCAGATAGGTTAGCTGCTATTGGATCTCAGTTTGACATCCCCAATAGCATCTCAAAAGAAATGGATCAATAGCACATCAAGATTATTGTTAGACCTTCTATTCTTGATAATGATGTTAAAGTGTTTGACAATGATGAACAAATTCTACAGTTCTCATTTGAAGATGTTTTTCCAGAGCACAATCAAGATAGGATATCACAAAGCTATGGTGATCAAGTGATACAACTTAAGTCCAATAAGATGCCTAGAGGTCTTGTCACCTTAGAGACAGTCTTCAACAAGGATGATGAAGTTAAGAAAAACAAAGCTGGCCTAGTAGTTCAACAAGAACATTGTGTTGAATTAGAGTTGGAGCTAGGTAAGAGCTTACAATTTGGAAAGATAAACACTAAATTGGAAAAAAAAATCTTACACTCAGTTATTCAAAGAATTTAGTGATGTATTTGCATGGAAATATGAAGATCTCAAAGGTTTTGATCCTACCCTTGCTCAGCACACTATTGAATTAGAACCTAATGCCAAACCAGTGAGGTAAAAGAAAAGGCCTGTTAATCCCAAGCTTGAGCCACTTATGCATAAAGAAGTGCTGAAATTGATAGAAAGTGGTATCATCTACCCCATTGAGCACACTAGTTGGGTTTCCAACCTTGTTCCTGTCTGGAAGAAGAATGGGGAGTTGAGGTTATGTGTTGACTTCAGGGATTTGAACAGAGCCTCCTTAAAAGACTGCCATCCATTACCCTTTATGGAACAAATTTTACAATGTGTCTCTAGATCTGAGAGATTTTCATTATTGGATAGCTATTCAGGATACAATCAAATCCTGGTTAAGGAAGAGGATCAATACAAGACTGCATTTACAACCAAATGGGGAACCATGGCTTATCAAAGATGCCCTTTGGTTTGTCAAATGTAGGTGCTACATTCGAAAAGGCAATGGATATGGCCTTTAAAAGCCTCATGTACAAGTTTGTACTAGTCTACTTAGATGACATAATTGTCTATTCTAAATATGAAATAGACCACATCAAACATTTGAGACAGATCTTTGAAAGGTGCAGAGAGTTTGGGATATGTAGTTTCCAAAGAAGGAATTACAATGGATCCTGAGCGAATTGCAGCCATCCTAGGGCCACCATTGCCACATCATAAGAAGAGTCTCCAATCTTTCATAGGAAAGATTAATTTTGTTAGGCGTTTCTTGCCTAATATTGTAGATTTACTAAAACCTTTAATAGCCATGTTAAAGAAGAGTTCAACTTTTAGCTAGACTAAAGAAGGAAAGGCCAATTTCCAATCTATCAAAGAAGCCTTAACAAAAGCTCCTACCCCGCTAAACCAAAATTTTAGCAAGGATTTCATCATTTATGCCTATGGAGGACATGATGCTATATCTGCAATGTTGACTCAAGAAAATTCAGAAGGATTGGAGCAACCTATTGCTTTCTTTAGCAAAGGTTTAGAAGAGTATGAATAGAGATACTCTTTTGTAGAGAAACATGTACTTGTTGTGGTGAAGAGCCTTAAGAAGTTCAGATATCTATTGACTCATAGCAAGGTACACTTGAAGGTTACTCATCCAAGTGTCAAAGAATTTTTTCTTTCCAAGGAGCTGAATGAGAAAAGAGTTGGTTGGATCACCAAGGTGATAGACTATGACATAGATATTCAGACTACCAAGCTAGTTAGAGGCAGAGGTCTTTGTGAGCATCTAGCAAGAGATGAGAGTTCAAAGAAGTCAAAGAAAATGGATGCATCTTTGGTTGTGCATTCTACAGAGGAACATGCTGAGGCATCAGGTTGGTTGCCTAACATGGTTCATTACTTGAAGGCAGGACAATGTCCTGCAGGCCTTGACTCAGCAAAAAGAAGGTATTACAAGTTACAATCTATTCCTTTTGTGTTGATTGATGATGTTCTTTTTAGGAAGGATCACAATGGTGTCCTTTTAAGATGCATTGATTCAGAAAAGATAGCTGATGTCCTATTTGAGTTTCATGATGGACCTTCTGGAGGTCATTTTTCTCCTAGGACTACTGCTTTTAAAATCGTGAGGGCCAGGTACTATTGGCCATCTATCTTTAGGGATAGTCATGAGTATGTAAGAAAATGTATCAAGTGTGCTATGTCTGCAGGAAAGGAGAGGCTTGCGGCGCTTCCCCTCCAACCAATCAGAATAGATTAGCCCTTCATGAAGTGGGGTCTAGATTTCATAGGAATGATTAATCCTCCATCTAGTGCAGGACACAAGTGGATAATCACTGCAATAGATTATTTCACTAGATGGACAGAGGCAATTTCTTTAAAAGAAGCTAATGAGAGTGTTGTTCTAAGTTTTTATGATGACATAGTTCATAGGTTTGGCATTCGAGATTCCATAATTTTAGATAATGCATTGGCATTTACAGGCCTTAAGGTCTCCGAATGGGCAATCAGGAATGGCATTTATCTGAATACAAGTTCAAATTACTACCCTCAAGGAAATGGCTTAGTAGAATCAACAAATAAGAACTTGATCAGGATAATCAAGAAGACTCTGCAAGACAATCAAAGGGACTAGCATACTAAATTGAGGTCTGCCTTATGGTTAGATAGGATTACTCCAAAGAAAATCATTGGTAATTCTCCTTATGTGTTAGTGTATGGGAGAGAGGCTAAGTTGTCTATTTCAACTGAATTACCAGCTCTGGACTTGGCCACTCAATATGCCCTATTTGAATAAGGAGATCCATTCCAAATCAGGTATGCTCAATTGATGGAGTTAGAGGAAACCAGAGATACATCCATGAAAGATATGGAGTTCCATCAGATTTAGACAAAGATGAGTTTTGATAAAAGAGCCAGGGTCAAAAATTTCAAGGTTGGAGATGTAGTTCTCAAATGGGATGAATTCGAAGCCAGGCCTGGTAGGCATACAAAGTTTGATTCCTTTTTGGGTGGACCATTTGTTATCACAGATTGCAAGGGATCCAATGATTTTTAGCTACCAACTCTTGAAGGTGATTCCCTATCAATATCAATCAATGGATTCCACTTAAAGCCCTGCTTTGAGGTTAATCCCTCTCTGTAAATTTCTTGTATTTTGTTTCCCATGTTTTCTTTCCCTATTTTCTAGGTTAGTTTCCCACTTTCCAAGAAGTGCTCGTGCACAGGTTCATCTTTTTGTTCTAGTTTTGCCTCTCTGTCAAGAAAGTTTTGTGTTCCTGAGATTAACCCATGCCTAATGGATATGTCAAGGCCACTGGTTTAAATGTCTAGCAGGCTGACATCCAGCAAAAATTGCCAAAATGTTACCCAAATTTTCCTATGCATGCAAATTTGGCTAATATCTATCCCAGGGTCTCTTTTTTCCCCCTGCTGAGCACCTCTGAAAGTTTCATGGCCTCACATTTTGTTTCTTAGCCTCTGCAATTATTTCAAGTCCCTGGTCTGCAAGTTAAAAATTCAAAAAAGGTAGCCGTTGTGTTTCAAAAACCTTGCAAACCCTAGCCTTCATTCTATTTTGTAGTTACCTTTTTTGGCCACTTAAGTTTCAAATACCCATTTGTGCTAATTTCTCATTGGCCAGTCACCAATTCTCTTTTCTTTCTGGCGGTCATCTTTTCCTTTTCAGTGATTCAATGACCATAGTGATTCTCATTTGCTAAATATTTCATGGTCACCACTAAATGGCTAGCGACTCGGCGAGCGGTTAATGTCTCCTTTGGTTGCGTGGTCGCTAAATGTTTGGCGGTCACTTTGTACGAGGGTCCTAGCTATCAAGATCGACGGTTGTCATAAGTTCACAAAGGGTCTGTCAGAGGCTTGTGATCTTGCGACAATCGTAGGATCTTCTAAGTGTGCATGACACTTCAATTGATCAGGTGGGTCCAATGCCATGTAGTCTAAGGTGTCCACTTTTTATTGGTTGAGGGAAATAATGAGCAAGCTTGCCAGAGTGGGCTTGGCAGATTGGCTTCCTCTTGATCCAACAGCTAGCACATGATCTCATGCATTGTGTCAGAGCCATGAGATTATGCGCTGACCATTGATATTGCTTTATTTTCGGAGCCTTGCAGGTGGGTCCTCGAATGATGACATGCTCATTTTTGTTTGGTCCACATAACGATGATTTGGATATGTTAGGTGGGTCCTCGATTTGCTGACTTGCTCAAATATGATTGGTCTGCGTAGTGATGACTGGTGCTGCAGTGGGTCCATCTATCAGAAGGGTCCCAGTTCTAAAGGATCAATGGCTGGCACATGATCTGAAAGAATATTCAAGGGCTATGAGATCATGCACCCGCCATTAGATCAGAATCTAATGTTAGTGGGTCCGTTGTCAGAGTGTTGCCGAGGTGGTTGCTGATGGAGTGGCTAGAACAAATAGAAAGGTGACATGTGGCAGCCTGGGCTTAGGGTTTAAAAAGCCTTCTATGAATCAGTGACTAAAGGCTTTTCTTCCATTCACTTAATGTAACCAGGGTCAACTAAAAGACTCAGCAATTCAATGAGAAGCCTTGTTTGCTGCATCACTTAACCAAACCAGGGTTAGCTAAAGGATTTCAAGAATTAGAAAAGTCTTCAGTTGCGTGGTCACTAAATGACTTAAAGGAGGAAAGGGTGAAGGTGGGTCCAAGCTGGTAAATATGCTGACATGCTTGATACTCATTGCTCGAGAATTTTTGATGTGGACTCAGACTTTTAAAAGGGTTTCATGACCATTTCAGAGGTAATCTAGGCCATTCATTTGTTGGGAAGGAAATGATATCGATGACTATGTTTTAAAATGACTAGCTAGCTGTTGTATTTTGAATTCAAATAGTTCTAAGAGGATTTTCTCCCAGCGTTTGATTTGCAGACCACAAGCGGTGAGGTAGCTAGGAAATTGATGTTTGTAGGACATTTGCAGTTGAGGAAGATGATGAGAAGGCCTAGCTAGCTGTCATGAGTCAAGTCCTATCCTGAAAAGGTACCATTTTAGCATTCATGGTAGGACCTTTTGCAAAGAATTGATGATCCAGGTTGCTTGTCTGTAGGTTGTTTTCAGTACAGAGGTGGACACGCGAAATATCTGATCAGCCATGATGTTGTAGAGATGTATTTATGGTCAGATGTGACAAACTTAGGGTTTGTTTCTCTCATGCAAAATCTTGTAACCCTAGTTAGGTTAAATTTTTGACCCCCACCTACGTGCAAAGAGGAGAGTATATATGTATTTTTGGAGCTTTTGAGCTCAAAGTTGACATTGGTAAAAAGAAAGAAGTTCTTTCTCAGAAGGCTATCCATGGTATTTTCTCTACCCTCTAGTCTTCTACTTCTATAATCTCCCATTTATTAATGAGGCAACTTTAAGGTGTTTGTGGCATTTTCTTTGTCGCTACCCTTTCATTGTTTGCATCATCTCTTATTGAATCAAAGTATATGATGTTTTTAATGACAACTTAGGGTTCTTGAACCCTCTTACTTTCTAGAATTGTGTCTATTATTGTGTTTGATCTAATTTAGATGTTTTTATGGGTATACTTCAGCCCCTTAATAGTCTTGTCTCAATCCTACACCGAGTTGCAGAAGTGAATGTCTGCTTGTAGGTCATAAGTTGTGTCTTATGTTTAGACCCTCCTATGAAACACTTATGCAAGCCTATTCAGTAAGTTGTGACCTACTAGACCTAAGCCTTTCATTGATTCTATTCCTCTATACTGAGATGCAAACCCTAATTTTTGTATATCACCTAGTAGGTAGTTTGCTTTCAATCATTTCCCTTTCCAAGCATTCCTTCTACCCCTTTTCCCCTAAATTTTTACTTTCCTGTCAAGGAGAAAATTAAGGTGATTATCCAAGAGGAACTAGCCTAGAACTTGGAGGTCTCATCTTAGTTAGAAAAGGTCCCACAACCTAGAGATGATTCCCATGTTATACTAAGTTATCAAGACCAAGAGAGCTTGAAACAAGGGTGCAAACTTAGTGTATAATAGTTACACTCTTCGTACTACAATTTTTTGAAATTGTTAAATTGTTTGAAAATTCACAACTATTCCAAACCAAGCTGACATTATATTTCTTTGTTTTATAGAGAGGAATTGACAATTTAGTTAAGGTATATGGAGATTGCTCTTTATTTGGTAATCTCCTCAATAACTCCTCAAGAAATGTGCAATAAACATTTTTCTATTCTATAGGCAAATCAGGAGTATAACTTCACATGTATTTGAGAATATGTTTTTGATAAAGGAAAGCAGCAAGAGGGTGTTGGCCCATGGAACAGAGGACTAGTAGCACATTAATAGCACTAGTCAGAGAGTAGATTTTTAATAGAAAAATATTGACCAGTCTGCCTCTATCAAAGACAAACTTAAAGAACATCTTGGGACAAGCCCCCACAAAAGCTGCAAGCTTTAACCAAAAACAAAAACAAAGGACCAGATATATTATCATGTATCTAACTCTCAAGATATATTATGTCCTACATCTGGTGTGTAGGCATATATGCAATTATAGATGTTGAGGCATAGTGTATACAATACAAACTAGTAAAGTGATACTCAATTATGCAATGAAATTTACATTTTTAATTTGAACATTCCAACAAACTATTATAATTCTAAGTAGATTCAATGTTTTCCTTGATTATAGTCTTATGATATCACAAGTTGGATCACAAGTTTTTTTAATCAATATCGTACATTATTATTTAAACAAATTATTTTGCATATTTTATCAAGAAAGTTGTCCTTTTTTCTAGGGTTTCTTGGTGAGGCATTACATGTATCTAAATGAGGTTCAAAGGATACATCAATAGGATACTAAAGATAAATCTTAAATATATTTCAATTGTACAGTATGAAAAGGGGAGAGCACTACAACATATAATGTACTAAGTGAATTACTTCCCCATTTCATGAAATGCACATTAGGAAGGAAGAATGCCCCTTAAAATACCCAAGAGGTGACTCAAGCTTTAAATGGGAGCAAGGTTTTTCCTTCACTAAATAATGTAATTGAAATGAAATGTGACTGATTATGTAATGCAATTGATCTATTAGAGAAGTTACTAAAAAGCTGATCAAAATAGATTGATATGAACTAGCATTGAGCTAAAATTGACAAAAATAGATATCAAAACATGAAATGCATCTTCAAAAAAAAATTACTCAAAAACGGATGGTACAGGGTGAAACTTGATCGATTCTCAACACTTTTGGATGAATTGTTTTACAAAATCTATAATTTTTTCTGTATTGTCCAAATTTGGATTCATGGATCTGTAACCTATTCCTACACATTGAAAATTGGAAAAAGGTTGTGAAAATTGGTTTTCCTTGGTCAAACCCCTATTTAGGAATCAACCTTGAAATATGATAGAAATTGTATATGTGAAATAATGTAAAAAGGGAAAATTGTTGATTTACTCTGCAAAAACCCTGATGGATGGAAGTAGAAATTGCTCTTGAATTTGGATCAAGATGCTTAAATACACTTGGAATCCAAAGAGTTGATCTTGGAATGTGAAGTAGGACCAAGGATTCCCTAAAAAATGCATAGATCTATGATTTGCACTCCAAAATCTAGAATGTAGATATGTTTGATAACCACATCCAGAGAGAGAGAGAGAGAGAGAGAGAGAGAGAGATCTTCTTGTTTGAGAGAGAATTCCTCTAATTTTCCATCATGGGAAAGAAAATTTAATTAATTGAAGAACATTTCCTTTCATTTGATGGATCTTGAAGAAATGGAGACTTGGAGATCTTAAATTGGATGCTTGCCTTCAAATCTTGAACCCAAATCCTCAATTTATCTTGCTTGCACTTTGTTGATAGATAGTTTATACTTTATTTCTTGTTAGCTTGCACTTGATGGATTCATACCAAATAAGGGGAGAGGAGGTCCTTTTATACCTTACTCCCTCATTTTAGGACTAAAATTTGATCCAGGTTGACAATAATTGAAAACCTTGGAAAAAGACCCTAATATCAAGCTCTAGGGAAAATTTGGGCCCAAAACTCTAGGGATAGATCACCATTGGTGACGTGTCCCAAGAAAAACAAGCTCAAATTCTATGGGGAGATTGGGGATAGTGAATAGGTTTGGGAGAAGAAAGGACATGGCACTAGGATCAAGCATAATAGACATTTGAAGTTCAAAATCATCAAAATGGAATGTAATATGTTCTAAAACATCTAATTATGGGTGCTAACTTTTTAGGACTAGATACATTTAATCCCCACCTTAGCAAGAGTATCAAATAAATTCATGCTCATGGTAAAGTAGATCAATGCTTAGTAACAGTCTTATCAAGGTCAAGGAGACAAAGAAGCATCAAGCCCCTAAGTGACTTAAGTCTTCATCAAATCTAAAACCAAGATAAGAGAGGAAAGAGAGAAGAAAAAGAAGAATAAAGAAGTGTGATCACTAGCCTACCAACAGATTGCCTTACTATGGATCACACAAAGGAAGAGCTGCAAAAGATGGTGTTGAAATTTCTGGAAAGCTTTGTTATGCTAGTCAATCCATGAAAAATGATTATTCCTTAAGGAAAGAATTGTCTCCATTAATGGATTTGGTAAGAGAATGATTAGGCTTAAGGAAAGCATTGTCTCCATGAAGGAATCTAACAAGAGAATGACTAGGCCTAAAGAAAGCATTTTCTCCATAGGGACCAAGAAAATTGATCAGGTCTAAGGAAAGTACTATGTCATTAAGGATTAAGAAATGTGATCAGGCCTGAGGAAATTATTGTCTCCTTAGGGATCAAAGGAGGATCAATCCTTAAGGAAAGTGTTGTCTCCGCTAACAGATTCAATTTAAAAATGATAAACATAAGAAAAGCATTGTCTCCTTGGTCATCTACAAGAAAGATTGCACCAAATCATTGTGTACATGTGTACAAAAACTGAAACATAGAGTATAGTGTATGCCCCCATCTGAAAGCAATTAAAAATTCCTTAATAGGAGCAATGGCTTTAACATACAATAAATGCACCTAAAAGAAATGTTTCCACTATCTTATGCTCCCAAGAAAGGATAAATAAAGGGAAATGAACACATGAAAAAAGAGAGCACAGAAGGGATCTACTAACTATGGGGTCAATATGACCACATGATAATATATTAGATATTATACCAAAATAAAATTTCATCATCCCCCAAAGGTAGTAGAACTACAAAAAACAATGGAAGAATGTCATGTAAGAGTGACAAAGAAGAGTCTTTTTGTGCTAGCATCATAGAGACCAAAAAGAATAGGTAGCTACAATTTTTCATCTTCCCTAATTATACAATACAAATGCACATTTACAAGAAGTGGCATATCCATGACATAACATGTAACAACATATAGAATTTAAGTGAGATATAAATAGAGGAACGTTTAAGATATTTTTATTACTTTATCACCTTGCGCCAATGAAGAAACAAGGGTTGTTTAAATAAATATAAATAAATCATATAAAAAGTACCACATCATGGGGGAAGCACATTACAACAAGCAAACACATAGAATCTACCACACAAGAGGAGCTAGTCAAGTGTTTAGGGTAGGTGGGAAACACACAAGACGAGAACCATCAAACACAGTGATGGAACAATAGCTAGTTCCAAACACTTGTACCATGTTGTGAAGATGGTCACTTTTCTTGTCACTAGGATTAAGAGATATTTTTTGTGAAAACATAGCTAGTAATTCATAATTAACATCAATAAGCTCAAACATAACATCACAATCAATAGCATGAATATCATCATTTGTTGCATTAGGAACATCAAAAGCATCACCATCAAGATTATCATCTTTATCAAAATTAATTATAATAGAATCAAAAATATGAATAGAATTATCATGTTTGTTCAATTTTATCTTTTTCAAGTTAACTTCCTCCTTTGGCTCAAGCATAGGTTGATCAAAGGGAATCAAAGCATCAATAGGTGGTTTGGGTGAGGAATTTTTTTGGGAAGTACACTGATGGGTTCTAGCATGACATTTACAGGAATAGTCATGGGCATGGTGGTTACATATGGTTTTTCTTGAAAATAGGTTTAATCCAGGATCAATCAACATCGGGCCCTTTTCTTCTTTAGGAAGAAGAATGGAAGGAACCACAATAGAATGAAAGATAACATTAGTGAAAAATGCTTATAAGATATAGGAGGTGGAACTAAAGAATATATAGGAGATATAGGAGGTGTAGGATGAAGACCACATCCAGGACAAGGAGATGTAATATCCTTAGGTTTTCTAAGTTCACAAATCTTTTGGGTTTTGTAGGTTTGATATGATCATAAGAGGCTATCACATGAGGGTTGGGTCAGTTGAGGCATAGAGGGCCAAAATATATCAAGGTAAACAGATTCTAAAGATGCTGAAGGATTATAAAGGGTATGGTTAATATTCATGATATAAGGAAATTTTAAACACTTATATATAATAGAGGCCATGACTTTAATGGAGGTTAGCTAGGGAAGACCAAATTTGACTTGAGATTAATTGGAAGTTGGAACCACAACAAAGGTAACATCTAAATTTTTTCCACCAACTTTAATAGGAAAATAAATAGAACTCTATGAATGATAAAGGATTTAAGCTATGTTACCCAAGGATGTGTTTCCAGCCCTAAACCCCAAGTTTCAAAAATGGGGACAGTTTCAGGGATGAGGGGACAACTAGGGACGTTCCCAAGTTGTCCCCAACTAGGTGAGGAAATATCATAATCTAATAATGTGTATATATAAATGTAATGCGGGTAGAGATTGAAGCACTGCTCAACCCGAGTAGTATTATTAAACTAGATATACTATAGTCTAAATGTAAGACAAATGTTTTTAAGTCGTGTTGCACCCATGGGATTATTTATCTTCAAACGTTTATGGTCAAAGTTGATGGGCTGAAATGGTTATTGGGCGTGAATTAGCTATGCATGTGGGACCCACCACCAATGGATCAATCAACTTTTGGCCTCTTAAATATTCATAATCCATGTGAAATGAGGGATTCCAAGTGTTCCTTTGTATATTCTAGTACATTATAAAAATACAATAATAATGTACTCTTTATTTTGGACATGGCTTTTTTCTACATAGACTGGCACTTAAGTGTATCTTTTCACATAGAATAGTATTTAAGTTTATGTTTATAATGAAAACTAAAATTTTCATATTACAATGGATTTTCATGCAATTTTTATTAGGTTAACTAATTCTTATAATCCTTCTCTACGGTATTATAAAAATACAAAAAACTAGTAAAAACACACAATTGAATTATTCAAATTTGTATTTTGATAGGCATGTATCTTTATTTGGAGAATAGCAAGAACTCTTTACTTTTGTCAAGAATTTAATAGAAATATAAAAAATTAATAATATAACAACAAGAATATATTAAAACATAATAAAAAAATCATATCTTAATAATAATTAAATATTAATTAAAATATCATAATCTAATAATGATTCATATTAATTGCAATATAATAATATAATAAAAAATTTAAGTGGAATAATGAAAAATATGATATGTTTGAGCATACTTTTCCCATATTCATCTTAAAATTGATACGCTACTTTAAAAAGGGCTCACAATATATGTAGTTTTTTCTTTGTAATTATGTGGGAGTTAATTAGAAAAGGTTCATAGTATACTTAACATTTGTTTTCATTTTTATAATTGTGCAATATATTTTGTTAATGAAATTGTATTATTACTAGAAATTGTAGTCGAGTGCTACTCCAACCCCATCCTTAAATGAATAGCATAAAAATAGAGTTCCTTTATGATCAAGAAGTGGTAGTCCTTGAACATGTATAGCCAACTACAAGTTGGTAGAAGTAGATTTATATAGAAAGTTGCTAATTAGAAATAAATGTACATAAGCAATTAAAATCAGATATTCAGAAAAATCATGATGTGTTATGAATAAATGATTTTCCTAATAACATTGAGGTATAAGGATAAGTCCAAGATAATGTTCATCACCTTTTCAAAGAAGGATAGAAAGCAACACATTTCTCACAACAAGTATGGAAATAATCTCCATTAGTTAAGACAATCAATATTATATGCAAAGCTACTATGATCAACACATTATTCAAGGAGATCACCTTTGTGAAGATTAATTACAACAATGTACATATATTGAAGAGGGGGCATAAATGAAGACATGCATCATGACATCTCAGTTCTACATACCAACATCTAGTTTTATTAATCAATCTAAAGACAAGGATTAGTTGTCCATAATACATGTTAAGGATACTAGCTAACGCATGTCTAAATTATACCAACGGGAGGAGTCAGTGACTAATATACTAACACCATAATATCGATGATGTTTGGATCGATATCCAAACCTATAAAGCAAACATAGTTAATTAAAGATAGTTAACTATTCATAAAGCCAAGAGGTGTTGGGTTATGGGCATAAAATTTCACTTTCTTCAACCAAAAAAATGATATTTTCATAGATATTAATGGGAGATTAAGATGCCACAAGGTACAAATTTTGTTAAGCTTTATTTAGCATCTTGTCTATTGCTTCCTACCTATTTGTTTAATGATTTCTTGAAATCTGTCACTGAAATAATTCATTGCTACTTAGTTTCAATACTGTTATTAGTATATTAAATAATCCTATTACATAAGAAATCAATTAATTTATATAAGTTACTTTGTGCTTGATCTTGAGATGGGTGGCTAAGATAAAATATGCTTTAATTATCAAATTAGACAGTCTTCTTTCTCATAGTGTCGCTATGCATTGTCTTTTTGTATGCAATAACTAAACATAATAATGTAATTGTAGAATAACACTATCATCTTTATCCCTTTCCATTGTTCAACTCATTTTCTTGGTTGTTTTTCAAATATCATTCATCTCTTTCTAAGAAAATTAATAATATTATTTAATATCTTAATTATTTTAAATTAATTGGTTTTAATATTATGACTTCTAAACTTTCTTAGAATAAAGTTGACTTTATCTTATTTTAATAGTTTTAGTAAACATATCAAAATTGAAATAAAAATTATAGATTATTTTAATCATAGTTTGGGGAAAATTACACAAGATTGAAATAAATAGTAATACTAGGTGAGACAAAAAAAAAAGGGAAATTGTGTCTTAGTATAAGTACTATAGCAAGGAAAATATTAAATTTACTTTTAAAATAAAAGCTTCAAGTAATTATAGTTTGGTATTAAACTACGCCATTTCAAGATATGGCCTTTCTTCTTAACTCTCATTCCTAAAAGTTGTTTAGTTGGAAGAAATCGATCTTATCAAGAGTAGTTATATTCTGGACAACATTCTTGCTATCACTAAAAGGCATGAAGTAGAGTTTATTTTTAGGTCAAAATTGATTTTGTTTATATTTAATTTGATTTCTCTATTAACATGTAGATTTCACATTGTTTTGGTCTATTTTGGATCTTTGTTGAGTATACTTCATATTGAAGTCTTTCGTTTTGTTAAAGAATTGTTAATATTACATAGTCAAAGTTATATATGTTGGTTTTAGTGTATTTTACAAAAGAGAAACTTTACTTATTATTTTTAAATATCTATTTGTTCATCTTCACCTCTTTTAATACAAATATCTACAATGTAATTTGCAACTAGTAAATATATCTCGAATTATTATGCCGAAGGTGTTTCTTATATGAAATGCATCTGGCTGGGTTAACTTGATCAACAGTCATCTTCCATGCCATACACATGCAAGATGATAAAAATTATCACAGACGTTCACACCTTTTCAAAAAAATATGAATCTATTAAATTGTGTGAGTGTGAATGCAAGTACAGAGATATTTTCAGTCGAGGTTAGCTCTGTGGTTAACTAGAGTTACATTTACAGTTTACGAGACACGTCTTCTTTTCAAATTTTTCAAACTCTATCATGGTGTGTGGTGCCTACCACATTTGACATTCATAAACCTTCTTGGTCCTTGTTATGTTTATTGCACGATTTCCATCAATGATGTGTTCAATGAAAGCAAGCAATTTGTTGCACCTGTTCCTGTGCTCTGGATTCCCCTGTTCTAGATTGGGATCAAAGGTACAGTATTACCTATGGTGTAGCCTCAGCTTTGGTTTATCTTCATGAAGATTGGGATCAATGTGTGCTCTTTAAGATATTTCATTTGCAGGATCACAATCTTTATCAGGGCCAAAGCCAAAAACCTTAGCAAATAGAAGTAATCTACTCTTGAAACCTTGGCAAGATGACACAATATTTTACCTGGTCCTCTTTCAGAAAGAGAGTGATCTTAGTTCCTCTTCCTAAAGGCTCACCATTGACATCCCTGGTAATAGTCAAGGACCCCCTACCTATGACTCCTAGATGTACTACTCGTCATCGTTGTGCTTTGAAGTCACAATTACTTTCTCTGCTACGAGGTAAGCAGAGTAAAACCCCACTCCAAACTGCCCAATCATGCTTACATCTGCTCCAGCCTGCAGGGCCTCCATGAATTCATTCATTCCAGACCTCACAATTGTCCCCAAATTGTTTGCAAGATATGTCATACAAATTATTTGTCATTAATCTCCAGAATTATAATTTGATGCTCATTTGCATCATTTTAGATTTTAACTTTTTTTTCCTAAAAAAACCTACCTACTTTGGTCATTCCAATCCCGCTATCAACTATACTAAAGGTTTTGTTAGCCTTGTTAGGAATAATCCTAATAAACAACTTTGACTGTGCTTCCAGTTTACTCTTGTCTATGAAACCCTTGAAATGAATTTTATCCAGAGCCTACACATAGTAAATATCTCTCAACATCTCAAAACACTTATGATTTCAAAATCTGCTTCTGCAAAGTTAAGAAAAAGAAAACTATAGAAAAACAACACTAAGTCCTCAACTTTCTTTCCTTCCACAAGAGAACCAATAGCATTCATTATACCAAACCAAAAGTACTTGAACAAGAAAAATGATTCATTATATACTAATCTAAAAAAGAGGCATTTGAACCAGACCAAAAAAAAGAAACAATTCATTATGTAAAACGCAAATCATTTGAACCATGGAAATGATTCATGAAAAAAATGTGGCTCCTTGGACTACCATGATTCAGGGTTATTCAAAGAAGGGGGATGATGGAGAAGCATTGGTAATATTTTGTGAAATGTAGGGGATTGGAATCACACCTGACCAGTTTATGGTTGTAGGATATACACAAATTAGGGATCTCGGTAAGGTCACAGAGCTCTTCCAGAAGATGCCTGAGAGAAATGTATACTCATGGAGTGTCATGGTCATTGGGTATGCCCATGTAGGCTATATTGAAGAGGCACTCCAGAACTCTTTAAGAAAATACCCAACTGCGATGTGGTTGCATGGAATGCCATTATTGCAGGTTTTGCACTGACGGTGTCATTTAGTATATAACATATAATAGTATAATTATACTAGGGTAGATGGAAAGAGTCCACATGTAATTAGAAACTGCATACTACTGGCATCCATGCAAAGTTCTGCAAAAACTATATAGGCACCTATCCAATGTTTGGGTCGAGACCTCTAAGCCTTCTCCATGCATAGAATTGGTAAAAAAACAAACAAACCAATTCTACCTACCGTATTCATTCATGATATAAAATTTAACATTTCTTTATAGAATTTAAGGTCTTCAAAAGTACATAAGACTGCATG
>BSBK01012284.1:0-102500 GCA_027943335.1 Chamaecyparis obtusa | reverse complement strand
ATCCCAGAAATCCCTAATTCACTGGATGAAAGTCAAATTAGGGTAGTGTATCATAATACACCCAACACTCAGAGTTGTATGGGTTGTCCGAGTTGCTTCCTGGACAAAACCATAGGCTAAATATAAGTCATGTATTTAGCCAGAGAAAGGAAAATATGTCTGTAGCAGTATAATATTGGAAGGTTTTGAAATTGAGTCATAGATCGGGTACGTGGATCTCTGAAACACTAAATTAGGGATTTCTAGGATATCCTCATCTATATCTATATTTATTGCCTCTGTTGTTGTAGGTGCTTTTCACCTATTTGATATTTATCTTCAGGTGTCCACACCCATTCTGTTGGTTGTTGCCAGAAGGTCACAATCAATGATTGGGAGAGCCCTATTTTGGCACTAGTCATGTAGTACAAGCACTAGAATTGAGTTTTTTGGCACGGATGGGAAATTTTTTGTATATCAACATGCGATAGAGTTTTTTTTTAAAACTCTATCGCATGTTGATATACAAAAATTTCCAGCTCGTGCCAAAAAACTCAATTCTAGTGCTTGTACTGAGACCTTAAATTATTGAGCTTCTCTTTGTTTCAAGAATAGTTTAAAATTCTCTGAGAAACTTCTGTTGAATACATGTATTGGAGGACCTTGTATTCATGAGCTATAGATGTATTCAAAAGATGTATTCAACAGATGTTGGAAAGCGATCATTCCTAGCTACTATTGTTCTATAAGTTTTGTCTCAATCCCAATAGGTTGTAGTTTCATTTTCTAGATGCGTAAGTTAGAGGGGGCTTACAATAATAAATCATGTAATGAGGGGGCTTAGAATACTAGTATATGTAAATTTCATTATTTAATAATAAAAATCTATTAAAATGTTTTTAGTTGCCTCATATAACTTGAGGTTCATCCTATATTATTTTGGTCATTATGGACCTCCTCTGCTCTGTAAATTTATTCCTTATCTATAGTCTTTGTATCCTGTAGTGTCAACTTGGAATCGGAGGTGTGAAAGTTGCACTCCATCGCTTGGGTATACAACTCAATTACATTGTCTCCAAAAAATTGTGATTGTGATGCCTACAATTATGTTTCTCAGCTATTGTGAAATATGCATTTATGTTTCTCAATTATCATGTTTATACCTTCTCTCATTTGTTGGTGTAATTCCTCTTTGAGTATCCCCATTCTCCTTTGCATCCAAAATGAACTTATTCCAATCCCTCACTGGAATAAAAGGAGACTTCATCCCATGCTGCACTCAAACTTCAGTGAGACTTCATACCACACAACGTTCATAGATTACGTTCAATGCATTATTTACGCTTGTATTGGTGGGAAAACTCTTGAAAACACACAAAACAGATTGCATTCAACCATGTTGTTTACATGACACATGTAGTTTACCTCTAGTGTAAATTAGCATTGTGTACAAATTTGCAGACACTGCTTGGTATGAAGCCTCGCTCAAGCTTGGAAATGATAGTCAATCCATAGTCAAGGTCAAGGAATAAATGGAATAACCAAGAAAACACTATACGTTAAATCATGTGATTGATAATAGATTGGGGCTCACCTGAGCAATAAACAATATGAAGAATTATTCTAAAAAAAGATGTAAACCATATATACGCACACTTGAGGCAAAGAGAAGTTATGTCATATCAATATTAAAATATTAGTTACAATATGAAAATACTAAACTAACTAATTCCTGAGTTCATCTCTCCATATGGTTGCAACAAAGATATGCAATTACAATATAGAGAAGGCATCGTAAAAATATAATTCAGAATTTTCCCTAGCCAAATACATTTTTCATTCAAATCCTTCATCGCAGATAAGTGGAGATCGGCGGATAGATGCAAATGAGTTGTCATTGACCCAACTAAAGTATCTGCAGCAATTATTTTCCCTGTGATACCCAGTCTACATTAGTTCTTATATTATAATGAATAGTATTTACATTAGAAACTTTAAATATATACACATTAGCAATCTTTTTTTCTATTTCAGCAGCACCAAAATTGTCGTCTAGGGTTGTTCGTGTCTGTCTAGTCTTCAACACACACTTTCCATCACCACATGACAGTTTGGCACATTGACAAGAGTCATCGAGCCTATATCAATAATGCACCGCACCATTGTTTACTACATTTATTATTTTTACATGAAATACACCAAGGAGTAGAATCAAAAATATTAGCCATTTACAATAATGAAAAGTAAACCTAAATCAAAAAGCTCATTTTTTTATCAACATGTGTGTCTCTATGTATATGAAAAATGAAAGAAATATGAAGCTGAAATAAAATAGTGAACAAAATAGTATTCTACATAGAGTGAATGAAATATACCATCAAAAGAAGGTGACAAAATCCTATCACAAATACAAACATAGGAAATCCAAAAGGGACAAAAGACAAGAAATAAGAAAAAATCATTACGACTATAGAAAAATCATTTATACTATAATGAAAAAAAGAAACACTCTTTGTCAACAATGTTCAAAATCATTAGGACTATAGAAAAATAATTAAGACTATACAAAATTAAAGTTTAGAAATGGACGGTTTTGATGCTTTGCCATTACAACAATTGAGCATTCATCATTTGGTATTGTGTATTTCACTTAAGTATGTCAAAAATGTTCAAAATCCTATCACCAAGCACAGACAATAAATAAGAAAAATCATTAGGACTATAGAAAAATCAAGTTCTAGAAATGGATAGTTCTGATATTGCTTTGCCATTACAACAATTGTGCATTCATCATTTTTACTTCTTGGTGTATTCTATTTAATTTTTTCATTTGTCGTGTTTATGTGCATGTTATTTATGTGTTTGGCTTCTCTCCCTCACAAGGGATACATCGATAGGTAATTGATTTGAAAGAATAATGATTTGACAGTCTTTTTTCAAGATAGGCGTAATCATCCCGCCAACCTTAATTAGCAACATTGGTGTCCCTATCATCGCACAAGTGCAAGATGATAAGGGTCGATTCAAGGAGGGAAGAAAAAAAGTTCATTTTAACCTTACAAGGCAAGAGGAGAGACTGTCCAAATAATTCTATGGTGACTATTCCAAACAACAGACAAATGATGGAATTGCTAACATGTTTTCTTTTCATGTTTCTAACAAGTTTGTTGCAATAGAACCATCATTACAATAGAACCACTCTTTCAAGATATTATTGGCCAAATCGACCTAGATAAAGAAAGAAGATTGATCATGGAAGATAAATAATTATGAATGATAATAGAAGATAAATAATATAATAATGATAGATGTTGATGAATATTATTAATGGATCAAATAATAACATATTGATAGATGAAAGAATAATTATTTCAGTGTCTACAAGCTCCAATAGCTAAAATCATGACCAACCAAATATGGTTGTGGTAGTTGTAATAGGATTATATATACACCAAACAAGGAATGTACAGGCAGGATCCCTAGTATGTACAGATGAGAACAGGAAATAAAAGATAAAAACCAATTTTTGTGCAATTTGTGATTTTGGAAAGGTCTTAAGAGCCTTGTTTTGGATTCCATTTTCTTTATGCAATAAGGGCCCGTTTGGTGCATGGAATACCAAATGTTAGATATAGTCAATTCTAGAAGATGCTGCAATTCTAGAAGATACAAATTCTGAAAATGATTTCTGGAATATGAGATGACTTGTTTGGTTCACCTAGAAGATGACTAAGAAGATGCATAAGGAATTTTAATTCTATAATTTAATTTCTTTAAATTTGTGTGTATACATTTGTATATATACATACATCCATGTGTGTATATATACATATATGCACACATGTGTGTATATGTGTATACATGTGTGTATATGCACACATATATACACATATGCACACATGTATATATACACATATATATACACATACATGTGTCTATATACATATACACACATTTGTGTATATATACACACATATACACATATACACATATATGGGTATACAGGGTCTCTTTCCTTTCCAGAATTGGTGGGTGGTTCTTGCAAAAGTGGCCTTTTATCAAACTATCAAAATTAATGCCATATGTTTCTTACATTTGATTAATTTTCCATATTAATTACTCTCTTCAGTTGTATTAGAAACTTTTTCCTTAAGCATGTGTGATGAAAACCTGTAACACCTCTTTTTTCCATATGTAATCATCATGCTCTATTTCTTGGTAGTTGTGACTCTTAATGATTAAACCATCTCTTGATCATGTTATTGCACTTGATATATGACTATTTCATGTAGGCGCCTTGGTTGATCTCTTATCTTTAGTTGAACATACTATAATTATTTATTATCCTGATCTCTTTCATGTAGGTGCCTTGGTTGATCTCTTATCTCCTATCTCTAGTTGAACAAACCAATCACTTAATCATTGGTTGATTGCGTATAGTCTCCTGATTTGAATCGCATCCACTACTCTGCTAACTACACTAGTCGGCCCTGGTTAACCTCTGCGATACCACGTGGAATGTTAGATTATTACTAAAATACGATGGCGGCGACGATAAGCTGGCATAGTCATCAACCGGAGCGAAAACTGTTATTCTAGCTATGGAATTCCCTATCGCTTCTGCCAGTGAAGCATTTAACAGTTTAATCTGCAATAACAATGATTTCTGTGTGTTATATTTCACTTTCTTCTTGCCACAATTTTCAGAGTTGAAATTTACCATTAAAATTCACCTCAAATTTTCCACGAAAAAAATAATAATTTTTTTCTTTATAAAGATCAAATTATCGAGTGTTTTTTCTAGTGAAAATACGCTTGTAATTTTTGGAGTCAATTTGTCGAAAATAAAATCCACTAAGATTTTGTTTCAAATTCAATGGAAGAATGTCAAATGAACCAGTAGAGATATTTCTAAAACCCTGGGCTCAGGTTTGCACAAACAATATTTTCTCTGTTTGGACACAATTCAAAATTTGTCGAAACATATATTGCAAATTCTCACCTCAATCTCATAAAGATTCTATTCTTTTTGCATAACAAAACATCATAAACAATTGTATTAATCTTATTTTACAAAATTTTCGTTTGCCAATTTTCAGGAACTTTTATCTAAAGCAAACATGGATATTAGAGAAATACAATTAAAATCTTGGAGTTAATTTCTGAAAAACAATATTTTCTTTCATGAATTCGACAGGTTCGTGTACTCCATAGAACGATAAGCGAAAGAAATTGATGAAAAGTTAAAATTATTTGGATGAAATGCTGGGAGACAATGTTTGTTTTATTTGCCAATCCCAGGAATGAAAGAATGTTCGGTTGAAGAAACTCCTAGCTAGTAATTTTAAAGAAGTATACCTAAACTCACGAGATGAAAATTTTTGCAACTGATCACATTTCCTTAGATTTGACAGATGGAGAAAAAAAAGTTACAAAATAATTCATTCAGCCTTTCCAGTTTGTCAGAAAGTAAACAAAATTTGAAGTTCTTTAAACTTGATTGATAGAGGAAAGAAAGTTACAAGATATTTTACGAAGCTGAGCCCATTCAAAAAAATGTATATGCCTGGCATCAGTTGGGAGTTATGGAATAGATAGGAGATATGAGTATAGCATTGGGCATTGATTGAGCATGAGACTCTTGCTTACGGTGAGGCCATCTACAATGTCATCAATTCAGAGACGTAGATATAAGGGAACAAGACTATTACATCATCGGTTCTGTATGAGGAAAATAATAATTACTTGGTAGCCGCTTGCACTGGGATATGATATGCAATAAGAATTAGAAGGGGATATTGATAGTTGTTACCAACCGATTGACTTGGCATCCGGGTGGAAGAACCACTATCTGACTATATAAAAATTCATCGGTAGATGTATATCTCCTGTACATAGACAATTGCGCTCCACTGAATCACATCCCACACTCACTCTCCATTCAAAGACGTAGATAAAATGCTTGAAGACACCATTGTTAACGAGACTAAAAGGGGAATGGTATATTTGAAGTAATACGAATTATTAGGCTATTTCATACAAGTATTTCTTAAGACAAAACATCTTGCCCAATAGATTCAAACATATATACACCAATCAATTATGGAGAGTCCATCTTGAAAAATCTTAATATTTGTCAGCATCAAATTCATTGATGATTATCAGATAATTAAGGAAGGCGGTGATAATCACTATGGTCTCTATCCTCATCGGTGGAGTGGAGTATATTGTAGATGATACTAGCCATCCTCTATACCCGATAAGCATCTGAGTTCTTATTTTTACAAACAACAATGAGAAGACAATAGTCCGGAAAAAAAAAACGACCTTTCTATATTTAATTCACTATAGAGTGTTATAAGATTTTATCACTAGTGATGCATTGATGAATATCTCACTACATAAATCGATAGCTAAATCAATTAATGGTGAAAGATGTTATGAATCAATTAATGGTAAAAAATGTTATGAATCAATGGAAAGTGACTGGTGGTAACAACGTTTCTGAGATCGAATATGATTATTATGGGCTAAGGCATAATTGATAGCAATAGAAGTTATCATATTAATTGATAAGGCTTGGGATGATGTCTAAATTAGTGCAAACACCAATAATTAAATAATTATTGATTATCATCCCTATCCATAATCGATATCATAGGAAGAATATACATAAATGAGATAAATGGATACTCTCATATAAATGAAAAGAAAGATATTAATAAACATTGCAGAGTGTATTATAGACGGTTCGTACTTATATTATAGGAGCCATGAAGGTTGTCACTGAAGAAAAACATAAGAATTTCCAATTGCATTCTAAGGGAAAATATCGAAGAGGATATACAAATAGTAAAGTTGTGGATAGATATATAATTCTAGATCACATAAGGTCATAGTATATAAATCATAGCATATTATGTCACAAACTTACGTTGAAGAAGGATCATGTTATATAGCTACAAGATCACATCAAAATTAAGTATAAAATACAAGGGAAGACGTCAGGTCTTATTTGCATATTGGTCGATCACTGCTAGATAAAGGTCATAGAGAACCTCTATTAACTACAAGAGTTTGTCGATATGTACATATTTCTTTAACAGGTTGATATAGGGATCTTGTGATTGTGCTCTATAGGTTGCACATATGGTGGAAGTTTAATGATGTTTTGATACTTAGGAGGTATGGATGATATATGTATTATGCAATGGAGAGGAGAACAGATTGGAGGGTGATACAAATATAGATTGGTTAGAATAGAAGAGGGAGATCAGTTAACATACAAACTTACTCTAATAATTATTGAAAATGACTAAACATTCGACAAACATATCTGCATATTTGAATTGGCAAAGAAAAACATTGTTGAAAGCATTATAAATTGGTTACACACACATCATTTATATCATGCATAGCATCATTCGATGAAGTGAGAAGGATAAGTTAAGGTAATTGTCCCAACTATCTAAGTTAATTGAAAAATGGGATAGTACAAGTAGGATAGTAACCAATGATTACTATAATAAGATACCGATAATGTATGAATTCAACATCTAATCGGTAGTTATGATAATGAGATGTGATTTGTAAAGAAGAAAATTAGCATAAGGATCAGAATGAAATCAATATGTTATAAAGAAGGATGATGGATATGAGTATCGTATTAATGGGCTCACTTAACCAAAGGAAATATTTGAAAATATTTGAAAAGATAGGTATCTCATGTTTTATTAATCCATATGAATCTGTAGTTTCTAATTCATTAAATAATAAATTTTGTATGCTTCTATCATTTTTTATGATCGGGATAGTTTAGCTTTATGAACTATTCGTAATCTATCTCTGACATCTTCAGAAAGGTCAAGAATTTGGAAAAATTTAGCTTCTAATAAAATAGATGATTCAGTCAACTTGGACAAACTTGATCATATTGATTGAGAGGGAGTTCAGTATTGAAGCTAAAACCATTATAAGTTATAGTAGTGGGAACTCATGGATAGAATTGCCAATGAGATGCATGTGGATAGAATCCATGATTAAGGCATTCCATACATCATGAGACTACAACTCATTGAGATAAACATCATACTAGAGGTCTTTATTATCTTCCCTCAAGTCCAAGAGGGAGTGTTAATGTTGTGGCCTTGGAAAAGATCAAAATGCATCTTATGCTAGCCGTTGTAACCTTATGACTATTCAAATTATTTGTATTGGTTCTCTCAGGAAGGAAGGTATGAGGTGAGATCCTGTAGTGACACTGAGCTGAATATATAAATAGGGTATGCCTTCATGACAGAGGGAGAAGCTAAAGGATATGCATCAGTGGACGTTCGAGGATCCTGATTTAGAGTGAGTAGCCCATGTTTTGTTGGTTCTCTAGTAATCAAGAAATTGTAGTAAAGAATTATGGTTATTAGCATGTGAGAAGGCTATATGGTAGAGGGAGAAGCTAGAAGATCAAATTAAGTTGGCACCCCAGGATCTTGGTCATACAAATTTAGAGGAAGTGTACCATGTCAAGATGGTGTATAATTTTTAAGCTTAGAACTCACCAAGACTATGAGATAGTGTGAATAAATGATCAATATTCTTACCAAACCCCTTGCTAGAAAGAAGATTGTGTACTTTCAAATAACCTTGGTATGTTGAGGAGTAAAGCGTTAGTTGAAAAAAAGGTTTCAGCTTCAGTGATCCATCATTTTTGTATCTTGAATAATTCTTGTCTTTGATAGACAAGTCTAAGGTGGAAGTCTTGGTTTCCACTCTCTGAAATGAGCCATGGTGGATCCACCCTCTGAGAAGAATCAAGGTGACTTTATGGGTCCATTCATTTTTGTTCAAAGAAGATGGTGATCTTCTGTGTAAATAATTGGGGTTACTATTTCAAGGTGAAGATCTTGACAATAGTTAACCAAGCTTCAAGATTGACACCCGAACAGGGTTGTCCTGGATTGTGCTAGATATATTGATGCTTACGTTATTACTAGATTGTGTAATAACTACTATATCATGATTGACACCCTAACAGGGTTGTCCTAGATTGTGTTGGATATCATGATATTGAGATAATAAGTATTGATCATGACTAATGACTTCTTTATGTTTCTCTAAATTAGTTGGGGATTATAACAACATATGAATCAAGATTAGACTACATTAAGTTTTTGTCCCAGAATGTGCTGGATATATTGATTTTTATCGCTCAATCTAGTTTTGAATTGGTCAGGGATTGCGATAAATCTTCTATCAGGATAAGTACATTTTATTAATGTCTTGAGCTGTGTCGAATATCTTGATATGAAGTTATGTTTTAGTTATCACTAAAATCCAGTTCTAAATAAGTGGGGGATTGTGATGACACCTAGTCAGATCCTCTCTTGCTAAGAGGGAGTGTTAAGATATAGCTACGATGGGATATGGTAATATATATAAGGTAATATATATTATCAATCTTGAAGCTTGGTTAACTATTGTCAAGATCATCACCTTGAAATAGTATCCACAATTATTTAAATAGAAGATCATCATCTTCTTTGAAAAAAAATGAATGGACCCATAAAGTCACCTTGACTCTTCTCAGAGGGTGGATCCACCATGGCTCATTTCATAGAGTGGAAACCAAGACTTCCACCTTAGACTTGTCTATCAAAGACAATCGGTTATGAAGGGTCAATGACCCTATGTAGCATAAGCCACATATGGTCATGGCTCTTCAAGACATGAATATTCAAAGGATATAAATGCATATCGATGGCTGGTGAAAAGATCAATCGCAATGGTAATCTATTTCAATGCAACACTCATATACATTCTCTATAGGACGATCTTGATTTCACAACAATAAGTATTGTCAATTTTTGAAGCGAGGTTATTGGGGCATTTTTTAGTAGGTATCATGTGACACTTTGAAATGTCTATTTTTTAGATCCTATGTGCATAACCCACAACATATGTTATTACTACTTAGAAGTCAAAACAATAGCTCTAAATAATTAAGTTGCATATGGAGACAACAATTTTTTTTTTTAAAATGTGATGTTAAATTTAGGATATGTGGGTGCATAAAGCTGGAAACCGTTGTCAAAGATATTCCCACCCACTGCAAACTCCTTGTCCACCTCAATAGAAAAAGGGGCCACCTCTATAGGAGCAGAGAGTAAAAGATCCAAGTAACAAGACTGAAGCTGAAACATTTCCTTCCATTAGTACGACCATAAGAGGTAGCCCAGAAGAACTCCACCTCGATAGGAGTCTACTCCACCTCCAAGTTCACGAACACAATCTCCACCTCAATAGGAGACTTTTCAACCTCCATAGAAGGCTTCCACCACTCCTTTGCAAGAAAAGCACCCACATTAAACAACTCATTTATCCAGTAGTGAGCCACCTCAAAAGGCCAAGTTTCCATCGGAAAAGAAGCTTCCACCTCAATAGGAAGTAGAATGGAAGGAAGAAGGAGAGTAACTTTCAGCAACTGTAGAACCCATAAGTAAACCCCCACCACAAAAGGGGGCTGCACCACAGAGTGGAGAGGGAGGGAACTCAAAAAGCCATAAAAATCAAGCATAGGAGGAGCAATAAAGCTTCTAAAACTGGTCCATCTCCCATCACAAGTAGTGGCAAGGCCCACAACACTCAGAGCAATACCAAAAGAGCCAGCACCACTCTCCCACACAACAAAGGGGATCTACAAAATCCAAAGAGTGGCCACCTAGAAAGAGCCCCAAAAGGGTAACCGACACAGCCACCCACCAAAGCTGGGCAACAGAGGAAAATGAGACCCTCTCCACACCAAAGCAATAGGAGGCAAGACAAGCCTTAAGAAGCAATGCCATAGAGCATCAACAAAGATCTCCATAGAAATAGAGAGGAGGAAAAATACCCAGACAGGAAAATAATTATTCCCCTGCACCAAGAGAGACTGAACCCACATACCCAATAGATCAAAAATTTGAAAGGAAGAAACTACTTCCATTGGAGAGAACCCCAAAAACCTTCCACCACGTGAAGGGAGAAAATGAGAATGGGACAGATCCTTCGAAAGAGTCTCCACAAAGCCACCGGAATAGGCCCCCTCGAAGAGAAATTCCACACCACTAATGAGGCAAGCACACAGTGGACCAAAATGAATCATGGCATAAGCATCCTCAAACCCCCAACAAAGCATTCTGAAGAAAGAAAACTAGAGAGGCTCTCCCACATTTGAGCTACTCCCTCTATCACAACACAGGTAGAAAAAACATAATAGATCTTGTTTCCCCACCTCTTTAGGCTCTAAGGGAAAGGGGGAGCACCCTAGAGACTGGCCTCCAATAGCATTGAAAACATGTAGAGATCCCCACAGGAAATGGGGGCACCCATGGTCTCAACCTCTGCATCCTTTCTCCCAAGTAACATAGCCCAAACACCCCAGCCATTGAGGCTAGGGTAACACAAGAAGCATCCAAGAAAAGGCCCTCTTCACCACACCTGGCAAAATAGTAGAATCTTCCCAGAGAAGGTTTTGAGGAGAGGAACATCAATAGCCTTCCCTCCATCATCCTTTCTGCCTCCTTCCCCTCCCTCTGCATCCTCCCCTTCACCATTTCTGCTGCAAACCCTAGCTCCGCATCCACGTATGTTGTTCTCATTCCTGCTCATCATTTTTGAATTATATAGTATCGTATTTGTGAATATGTTAGAAGGGTGTCAAATGTGGAAATAATAAGGAAGGGTAGGAAAGATAAATTTCATTTATGCATACCTACCTATTAGATGAATTTGGTTTTAAATGCTTTGGTAAGAGCTTATTACATATTACATGTATATATGTTGGTTGTTGTACCATCTCCCTGCCAAATCAATGTTTAATTACTACAATGTCATAAATAAATTTTAGTTAGTTACATTGTTGCACTAGATCCATCTAATCTGCCAATTTTGAGTTGCTAGGTTCTTTGGGCAAGATCAGCATGCTCAACGTGACAGGTTGAACAACAAGAGCTCTAACCACTCTTTGGTTGGCCAGTAAAAGTGCCTAGACCAAATTCTCATCTTGAACATAGTAGATGAAGAGTAGTCTGATGGTTGAAGGAGACATGAATGCACACAATGGTTTCATTTTCATGTATTGATGATTTGGCCTTATGGTCTTCTTTGTGCTTGTGATGTACTTTATATTTGATGTTTATTAATGTATTCAACAAGTTGGTCAACACCTACATTTAGTTGTATTATGTATTCATTCAACAAGTTGGTCAAAATGTAAATGAACATAATGTATCATATTAGTGAAAATTGATAAAATTATATTTCTTTATCTTAATGCAATATTCTTTTGACTTCTCAACTTATCCTACCGACTATATGTATATTTCGATTATTAATCCTACTTAGCATGTTTGTGAAAAGTTAGTCCTTACAATATATTTCTTCTTAATCAAGTTGGCTTTGAAGTCGTCTAGAGAAAGATTTTTCATGTGGATTCAATAACCCTTATAGTGGACTAAAAGGTAGATAGAAATGCAAAATATTTAAGGCCTATTGTAGATCCAATAAAGTGTCCCTTTTTCCTATACTTCTTTCTTTATATTTAAGGTGGGCATTGTGTTGCATGGTTACGAGTCTTCCCACCACAACCCACAGACTTTGGTGACAATATTGCATGGTTTTTATTTTATGTTTGCATAACATCCAGAGGAACTTCGATGGCATTGATGTGGAGACTAAACCTAAATTTATCGAGCAGACATAAACATAGATCAAAAATATTTGCAGGAAACCTAAGTCATGTCCAACAGCTATATCACTTCTTTTTATAATGTGTGTGCAATTTATACAACTACTAACAATAAAACATATTGGTATTAAAATAGGTGGAGTAGAATTATGGACGTCGATTAGAATTAGAAATAATAGTTTTTCTTACCATATGTTGGATTTGTGTTTTGGAGCTAGTTCACATTTACAAACTCATCCAATTCCTATTGATATCTAAATTCAAGTCATTAAAATAAAGGCAACTAGATAATAATATTTTCTATCTCACGTTATGGTATTTCTATTAAATAAATATTTATTTAAAACTATCACAATAGATAGTAAGCTTCAAGTTTGCACATGGAACTTGAAGTGTTTGTTACGTGGGTGAAACACATTAGGATATTTTTTGTCATGTGAATAATACGAATGATTGCACTATTATTAGTTCTTTAGATGTAGGGAAATTAGTGAGTTTTATATAATGAAATTGAATATAATGGATGTATTTTTATATATAAAAATAAAATTTAATAATAAAATTATTATTTTTCTTTACTTCTTGTAAGCTTTATTTTTCATTATAAGGAAACAATGGGTTATGCAATCTTAAGTGACAATGAAAGCAACAAGGGTTTTCTGCAAGAGATTTTGGTGAAAAAGAAAGTGCAATAGAAGGTGATTTGGAGGAAGAATAGATGAATGGTGTCATGCTTGATTTGGAGGAAGGAGAGACATATGGTGTCTATGGTATTGGTTGCTTCATGGGCTTGTAGCAATGTGTGCTCCCTCCTTTCTTTCTTTTGTTCAACCTTGTTGAAATCATTCGAGTTGTTCATCTTAGTAAAGGTTGTGCTCCCTCCTTTCCTTAGTTATCCTTGTTTGAAGCTTTAGAGCAGTTCGACTTAGTGATGGTTGGTGCTTTGGACATGTTGACCTTTGTGGAAGATTAGATATATTTTGGCTACAAAGCTCTCTTGCTTTGGTTTTCATTTGGGCTAGATGTTCTTCCCAATATTTTATGGGGATCATATTGTTTCCCTTTGGTCTACTTATATAGGGCCTTCCTCTATCATGCTCTTTTTTCTAATTCTTCTTCCTTTCCCCTCATGTTAGCCTATATTGAAGGTATGGTCGACTTTTTGAATGTGGAGGGTTTTTATTCTCCTATAACTTCTCCTAACATGGCCAAAAGTTGATTATTATGCTATTATCCTCATGGATTTTATGGGTCCTAAAGTTTTTATAGTTGACCTATTGGCTTTTGACATTTTCTTGGGTTTTAGTGCAGCTATATGAAGGCCTATTCATTCTTGGGTGGATTTTCCTTGGGCGGGTTTTTTGACTTATAAACTTTATTGGTGGTAATCTATGTTTCTCCCCTTTTGGTTGTTATTCATTTTCTTTTTGGGGGGGTCACAGTAGCCTGCCAGATTCAGTTGTGATGTTTGGTCATTTCCAAACATGGGAAGAAATATGAGAATGGCATATTTGAAGTTATTGATGGCCTAGGTTTGTGTAGGAGAGTCTTCATTTCCATTTTGGCCCCAGTATATTTCTTTTCTTCCCGCCACAGAGGCTTTGAACATGAAAAAAGTGGCTAGAGTAAGGGTAACTGCCACAACTCTCAAATTCATCTCAATTATACTTAACATGAATTGTGCAATGCTTCAATCCATACCCACATATTTATACCTAAATTTTCTGTGACAGCTTTGAATTATTGGTATGGATAATAATGGCTTATCTATGTTGAGTTGCCTCTATCCACTAAAACAAAGAAAGTCGCTCCCAAGGTAGCAATAGTATTGGTGCACTTATGAGTTTTTCCACAACATTGTATGGAATTGTTGATGGCCTAGGTGATAAAATTGTATGTCAATTTCAAATGCACAGGAGCCTGGAGCTTAAAAAAATCAATGATGAACTAGATACAAATAGCGAGAATAAGTTGCTAGCATAATGAAGAAAATTTAAATATATTGTTATATTATATAATTAATTGTATAGTAATTTAAATCTACATATATTTTGATATACTATTAAGCATGATTGTCTTTTTCTATGAATAAGGAATAAAAATTTCCCACTCCACTCCTTGAAAACCTCAAACCATTAAGCATGATTCTTTTATTAAATCTAATTGCTAGATTTTGCATCTTCTCTACACTCTAAAAACCTCAAACCATTCCCATCCTCACTCTCCCACCCACTTCGAATTGGTCCAAGAAAATATGTTGATAATGTTCATATTGATAAATGTTACAAACTCATACAAATTTGAACTCATTCCTCTAACCTTTACCTATTCATATGTACATGTTTATTTCCATGCATTTAATATCTACCTCATCCTTATTGACATATTATCTAATACATTTATCTATCCATGTAACTAAACTAAAAATAATTATCAGTCACTTTTATGAAACATACACAATACCCAACACTTCTATAGATTATTTGAAAACCTAAAAGAATGCCACAATCTAATTCTACTATACATGCTCAATACCTGCACTTAATGAAGAGAACATCAATATAGTAAGATCTATATAAAAGAATATTGATTAAAAATTAAGCTAATTGTACAATAAAAGATCTATGAGATCAACAAAAATATTTTAGAAAATACAATACATGTGTTGGGATGTGTTACTATATTACTTAGTGGAAGATAGTTAAATCATATGTGTAATGCACATTGATATAGATAATAATATGTTGTAATAAGGATAAAGTGGTATAAGAGGATGTAAGGGAATATCTACAATATATACTTCCCATTGAAAATAAGGAATGAAAAAGATAATATGAGAGATGAATGCATAATATATTGTGCTTTATTTTAAGATAGTAAAACATATAACATATGTATATGTGAAGAGTTTGTATGAAATTTACACACTAATGTTTAATGTATGTATCTAGATTTAAAGAAATCTGAAATCTAATTTTATATCAGTAACAATTATTTTTCCATGTCTAAACTTGTGAAATGAAAATATTAATGGATCACTCTTTTACGAATGCAATCTACCTTTAACAATTTAGAAGCGGTATCAAACTTTGACATATTTAGTGATTAGGTATGGTACTCGTTAGGTAATAATTATTTTGTGACTAATATTAAATTAAGAATTCAATTATGCTATAGTTTAAGAAACACTAGATATAGTAAGATAGTATCATGAACCACGTTCTATCCAAATATATGTAGTGGTAAACTTTAGTGAAATAAAAAACATTCTCACAATTAGCGGTAAACTTGTAAACTTGTAAGCACAAAAGGAAATGCTCACAAATTTTCGCCTGGGCTTTGATTTCAGTTACGAAGACCTGTGTTTACAAGTAGCGGGGCTCATGGAAACCGAGAGCATTATTTAAAGTTTAAACCCGAGTTTACGAGACCCGAGTAGTATTATTTAACTCAGGAAACCACCATCTCTGATCTCAGACGGAAGCTTTGATAGATGAGCTATACTGAGTCTGCCCGTCCTCGAATTTCGACCACAGCATGACTCCCGCGTATTTGGACGACTTCTTTATCTGAGGCAGCACTTTCGACTTCAGTGTAGCGGCGGGAATGAAACCACTGCCTGCAGCACTGCTGGACGCCGGAAGTCCCAGAAAGAAATTGGTAGTTTTGGGTATGGAAGTTGTCCACTTGTTCCACGACCTGATCAGATTGGAAGCGTCTCCATTAGCGTATTGGCAAGGGGCGTTGTTGTAGAGCTGAATCCAAACGTAGTCAAACAGCCCCGTCTGCAACGCCTTTCCCAGAGAGGCGTCAGGATAAGGACACTGCGGGGCAGCGCTGAGGAACACCTTTTTGCCGCCGCGAGAAGAAAGCGCCGACACGGCACTGGCGAGGTCGTCCCAGTGCTCTGTCGTCGCCTCGATGTCGAAGTCGATTCCGTCTAACACAGCGTCGCCCAGAGGCAGACTTCCCACCGAGATAATTGTTCCAGAGATAGTTTGCGACGTTCTGTCCATCTTGCGCAGAGGCGATGGAATAGCTTCCGGCGCCTCCTCCCAAGGACAGAAACACCTTGACGTTTCTCTGCTGGCATGATTTTATATCGTCGGTCAGCTTTTTGCAGCCGCCAGAGGAAGGGTCGCAGTGACCGGCTAGATTCAGCTGCGGCGTGCGGCCGTTTCCGAAGACGGGGAGAAATGCGAGAATGACGAATTTGAAGTTACCGGTGGCGCAGGTTTGGGTAAGCGAGGCCTCGTTGCCATTTTGGCCCCAATATATGGCTATGCCTCCCGCAGAGGCCTTCCACACGATACAGCTGGCCAGAATGAGGGCAACTACCGCAGCTCTGAAATTAATCTCCATTATGCTTGAAATGGGTTGAGCAGTGCTTCAATCCCTTCCCGCATTACATTTATATATACACATAAGAGGGGTTTCTAGACGTCTTTGGCGTCTACGGTTGCGTTAAGCGATGATAATTATCTTTGACCGGAAGAGGAGTGTGATAAGATCAAGGCTAGCCGCCTCTATCCACTGGTGCAAATAATTGTTTTTAAGAAGATGGTTTGGCAGGACATTCAGGCGGAGATTTTGGGGAGGGGGTGGAAATAGTGGGATTATACGGATGTTGGTATTCTTATTTTATTGATACACCTTCCCAAAGTTATTCTCGTGGTTAGATTTTATTGCTTGTAATTTAAGTTCGCCAACTCGGCTGCGTAGTTGTAATCTACGAGAAAGATATCCAAGATTATCTCTGGAGATATTGATTATCATAGTACAGATCATTCGATTGAGGCATATACATGGAAGAAGAGCAAGGAGATCGACAAAGTATAAGATGAGAATGCAAAACATCAATAAAGTCCATTCGATTTACTAATTACATGATAATCATCACAATATCTGATATTATTAATCGATCTAAAGACAAGGATTAGCTGCGTGCAATACAACATATTAAGAGATCGGTTAATGAAGGGCAACACTAGCGACTTGTATAGTTTCTAATAATCGACAGCATGAACAAATTATACCAATGGGAGTCAGTGACTCATATAATTACTAAATAATATCAATGATGTTTGGGTCGATATTCAAACTAAGGCAAGCACAATTAATTAAAGATTGTTAGCTATTGATTACAATATGTATCCACTATCCAACATCTTCACAAAGAGGTACGATATAAATCAATAGGGATAAGATATGACAAACACAAACAGTTGTTATGAAGATAAGTAATGGCTGCGTTCATAAGAGATCTTCATACTACTCAATTTGTATTAGACAAAGAACCAATCACCAAAATATCTCACTAGCATGCATACTGATTATGAAGTGGCGCAATGGTTAGGTAATCAATCTAGTAGTGATAGTTATTATGAAGGGATTGGATTCCTTGGCAAGATACAAATCAAGAATTCAGTTAAAGAAAATGGACAGGAAGGGAAGTGTTCTATCATCTTTATCCCTTGCCATCGTTGAACTCCTTTCCTTGGCTGTTTTTCGAATTTTATGTTTTTCCTACAACATGACTTTAAATTTGAATATTCCATGATCTTTTACTATGACTATAAATGTCGCTGGTATCCTACTACTTATAGTTATTATGAACTGTTTTGTCACCTTTGCATGCATTCTTTTTTACTTGATATAAATCATTTATTATTTTGTCATTGGCTATATTCAGTCGGTTGAGATTAACCGGCTCCAATACTCATGTTTTTTTTTCTCATTCGGTATTCTCAATTGGAAAAACGTTGGAAACTCTTAGCACAAATTGTAATCTAAATACATTTCCATCGTTAGGGCTCTGGCATCGCCCCCTGTTCATTTTCGAGGGGATACTCGTTATTTTTATTTAGCAGTTCGTTGTATTACTTGTGAAAACGTCTTGAACGTAGATAGATCAGTAGCGCCACTCTTTATTACTTGATGGCTTTGACTGCTAAACTGGATAATTCTTTCCTCTGCTTAATCGATGCTTTAATTGTGCCCTAGCCGTATGTCTACTCCTTTGATTATGTAAATGCCTAATTTAGTGGAAACTGTGCTTTTGTCTACGTATGTTTCCACTAAGGGCCAGGTAATATAGAATATTTGTACTTGTAGACTTTATATATATAACTGTTGTTGAGTTTAATATTATAGTGAATAATAAAATGGCTTTCTAATGTTGTTTTGGGGAAGAATGACAACATAGATTAGGAATGATTTGGGTAACTAGTTATTTGTTTGAAATGTCAGCTGATAGAGTATATGAAAAGAATTTCGAGCTTGTGAGGTTCAAGTTATGATAGATATGCATTTAACATACTCGTTATGAGGTGTTTGATTTATTCATTTATCTAATTGTCCTCATCATGTTTTAAGGGATATAGAAATTTTCATGATGCTTGTTACATCATTTGAAAATTCTTGACAACACAAAGAAATGTATGTTATGCTTATTATGACCTCCGTAAAATATGTTTGAGACAGAAATTAAATTTTGTGAAATAGTGATTGATAGAGAAAATATTGCTTCTGTTGCTTTATCACACATCTTGAGTTACTCTATATGTCTTATGAGATGGATTCACATTATGCTTGCTTTTGGGATACTTATTGATTGAGATATGTTCAATGTTATGAATTGACCTCATTTATTAGTGTTTGGAAGAGATATTTTGTATTGCACAAATTCCATTAGTCTTCTCAGTTGTGATCGTTTCAACTTGCTCGAGTTGGGTATCTTTCATGTCAAGAAAGATTCTAAGGAAGCTTAACAGCTTCGTGGTAGGGTGGAAACAAGTATTTGGAGCTTCTGTTAAGAAGGTTGTCACGTTAGCATTTTATGATTTCTTGTTTTCGACTAGTAGTCTATTGTAATAACTTCTGTAAACTTATGTTAGTCAACCGATGACTCCTATAAAATTCGCGTGTCATTTGAAATTCATATCTTGTTGGTCGAAAATCTTCATATTTTGTTAGTCGTTGGATTGTCAAATTTGTTGATGATCTTGATATAATAATTCATGTGATATATTGTTAGTGTATTCGATAGTGTACTCATCACTCTTCCTTTTTGTAGACATGTGTTTTCTCCGACAAGTTGGTCGAACTATGTGTCTTTTTCATTTAAATTTTAATGGAAATTATTTATTTATTGATACATGTGGATTTGAGATTTTGATTGAATTGACCAACTTGTTTGTCTTTGTAATTTCTAATGTGGCATAGGTTGTCAAGGTTGCAACCTTTACAAGAAAGTTGAAATATCCAAAAGAGCAAAAAGGGATGAAACTCCTTGGGTTATGAGAATACAATTTCACTTTCATCAACAAAAGAATATGATATTTGGGGAGATATTGATAGGAGATTAAGATGCCACAAGGTACAAATTTTGTTAAGCTTTAAATCTATGATATTATTCTATTGCTTCCTACCTATTTGTTTAATGATATCCTCAAAATCATCATTGAAGTAATTCACTCCTACTTATTTTCAAAGTTATTAGTTACCAAATGGTCCTATTGCTTAAGGAATCAATTAATTTATGTAAACTTTTTGCTTGATCTTGAGATGGGTGGCTAAGAATAAAATATGTTGTAAGTATTGAAAACTAGACATCAAGCTGACAATTAAAGACATAATTCTTCTTTCTCATAGTGTAGCTATCCCTTGTATTTTTGCATCCAATAACCAAACACAATAATGTAATAGTAGAATAACATTATTTAAAAGATTTGTAATATACTTCCTCTTTCACTAATCATATAGACAAATTTGTATATAATGGTACCACTTTTGTTATATTTAGTCATGTAGATCATGTTAGCATTTTATATAGAAAATTAGTAATAATATTTAATATTTTTATTGTTTAGTGTTATAAATTATTTTTAGAGATGTTTGTTTTGGGTTAAGCGTCTTTTCAATATTATTTTTTGTTTTTGTAATATCATGATTTAAACATGTTAACTTAATTAATATTGACTTCTAGGAAGTTTAGATTAACATACATTCAAAAACATCATTTTAGATAACGTTGAAAGGTGAGAAGATAGTTATTCATGTATGCTAGTGATTTTCAAGGCTTCTATTGGATAGTTCTTTCCTTTTAGGTTGTAAGACTCTTGGTTAACACTTTGATTTTCAATCATCTTTATGGCACATGACTCAATAATGATATTCTTAAATTTTTATCTTTTTTATAAACTAGATTAACCTTCCTTGTGCTCTAGATGCTATGCATTTACCTCACTATCCTACATGTTTATTCTTGTTCGCAATGAGTAAACCTAATTAAAGAAATCGTATGTGTGTATTTAGTGATAATATTTATTATAAACTAGTAGTGATCTTATTATAGCATGGATTATTACTCTGTATTGACTTTTTGGAATCAATGTTAAGATATTAAATTATACTTAGCTTTTTGTGCCTATTTCACCTAGTGGGTGGATACCGATAGAGAAATTATCCAGAGAATTGAACCATAGAAAGTATTGCATACTCAATTTCATGATTTATTAGATGGTTTAAAGTTGGAAGAGTCAAACTAGGAAGTCTCTATACATGATGTATCCAAGGCCATCAATGATGAGCTCCCGAGACTTAGATCTAGCCCTTAGGAATTGTCTTTATAAGTTTTAAAATAATATTAGTTTACTCTTTCTATTTGTATGTGTACTATGTACCTCTTTACAAATCTATTTATAGCTACCATCTAATTTATGTAGCTAAGATATCAATGTGGCTTTCTTTTTATGATCATGTATCTAACTCTCAAGATGTATTATGTCCTACATCTGGTGTGCAGGCATATATGTAATTACAGATGTTGAGGCATGGTGTATACAATACAAACTAGTAAAGTGATACTCAATTATGCAATGAAATTTACATTTTTTATTTGAACATTCCAACAAACTATTATAATTCTAAGTAGATTCATTTTTTTCCTTGATTATAGTCTTATGATATAATAAGTGGGATCACAAGTTGTTTTAATCAATCTCCTACATTAATATTTAAAAAAATTATTTTGCATGTTTTATCAAGAAAGTTTTGTCCTTTTTTCTAGGGTTTCTTGGCATGGCATTACATGTATCTAAATGAGGTTCAAAGGATACATCAATAGGACACTAAAGATAAATCTTAAATATATTTCAATTGTACAGTATGAAAAGGGGAGAGCACTACAACATATAATGTACTAAGTGAATTACTTCCCCATTTCATGAAATGAACATTAGGAAGGAAGAATGCCCCTCAAAATACCCAAGAGGTGACTCAAGCTTTAAATGGAAACAAGGTTTTTCCTTCACTAAATAATGTAATTGAAATGAAATGAGACTCATTATGTAATGCAATTGATCTATTAGAGAAGTTACTAAAAAGTTGATCAAAATAGATTGATATGAACTGGCATTGAGCTAAAACTGACAGAAATAGAAATCAAAACATGAAATGCATCTTCAAAAAAAAATTAGTCAAAAACGGATGGTACATGGTGAAACTTGATCGGTTCCCGACACTTTTGGATGAATTGTTTTACAAAATCTATAATTTTTTGTGTATTGTCCAAATTTGGATTCATGGATGCATAACCTATTCCTACACATTGAAAATTGGAAAATTTTGTGAAAATTGGTTTTCCTTGGTCAAACCCCTATTTAGGAATCAACCTTGAAATATGATAGAAATTGTATACATGAAATAATGTAAAAAGGGAAAATTACTGATTTACCTTGCAAAAACCCTAATGGATGGATGTAGAAATTGCTCTTGAATTTGGATCGAGATGCTTAAATACACTTCGAATCCAAAGAGTTGATCTTGGAATGTGAACTAGGACCAAGGATTCCCTAAAAAATGCATAGATCTATGATTTGCACTCCAAAATCTAGAATGTAGATATGTTTGATAACCACATGCAGAAAGGAGAGAGAGAGAGAGAGAGAGAGAGAGAGAGAGAGAGAGAGAGAGAGAGAGAGAGAGAGAGAGAGAGAGAGAGAGAGAGAGAGAGAGAGAGAGAGAGAGAGAGAGAGAGAGAGAGAGAGAGAGAGAGAGAGAATTCCTCTACTTTTCCATCATGGGAAACAAACTTTAATTAATTGAATAACATTTCCTTTGATTTGATGGATCTTGAAGAAATGGAGACTTGGAGATCTTTAATTGGATGCTTGCCTTCAAATCTTGAACCCAAATCCTCAATTTATCTTGCTTGCACTTGGTTGATAGATAGTTTATACTTTATTTCTTGTTAGCTTGCACTTGATGGATTCATACCAAATAAGGGGAGAGGAGGTCCTTTTATACCTTACTCCCTCATTTCAGGACTAAAATTTAGCCCAGGTTGACAATAATTGAAAACATTGGAAAAAGACCCTAATATCAAGCTCTAGGAAAAATTTGGGCCCAAAACTCTAGGGATAGATCACCATTGGTGATGTGTCCCAAGAAAAAAAAGCTCAAATTCTATGGGGAGATTGGGGATATTGAATAGGTGTGGGAGAAGAAAGGACATGGCACTAGGATCAAGCATAATAGACATTCGAAGCTCAAAATCATCAAAATGGTACGTAATAGGTTCTAAAACATCTAATTATGGGTGCTAACTTTTTAGGACTAGATACATTTAATCCCCACCTTAGCAAGAGTATCAAATAAATTCATGCTCATGGTAAAGTAGATCAATGCTTAGTAACAATCTTATCAAGGTCAAGGAGACAAAGAAGCATCAAGCCCCTAAGTGACTTAAGTCTTCATCAAATCTAAAACCAAGATAAGAGAGGTATCACTCAAAAGGGAGAAGAAAAAGAAGAATAAAGAAGTGTGATCACTAGCCTAGAAACAGATTGTCTTACTATGGATCACAGAAAGGAAGAGCTGCAAAAGATAGTGTTGAAATTTCTAGAAAGCTCTGTTATCCTAGTCAATCCATTAAAAATGATTAGTCCTTAAGGAAAGAATTGTCTCCATTAATGGATTTGGTAAGAGAATGATTAGGCTTAAGGAAAGCATTGTTTCCATGAAGGAATCTAACAAGAGAATGACTAGGCCTAAAGAAAGCATTTTCTCCATAGGGACCAAGAAAAGTGATCAGGTCTAAGGAAAGTATTATGTCATTAAGGATTAAGAAATGTGATCAGGCCTGAGGAAATTATTGTCTCCTTAGGGATCAAAGGAGGATCAATCCTTAAGGAAAGTCTTGTCTCTGCTAACAGATTCAATTTAAAAATGATAAACATAAGAAAAGCATTGTCTCCTTGGTCATCCACAAGAAATATTGCATCAAATCATTTTGTACATGTGTGCAAAAACTAAAACATAGAGTATAGTGTATGCTCCCATGTGAAAGCAATTGAAAATGCCTTAATAGGAGCAATGGCTTTAACATACAATAAATTTATCTAAAAGAAATGTTTCCACTATCTGATGCTCCTAAGAAAGGATAAATCAAGGGAAATGAACACATGAAAAAAAAGAGCAGAGAAGGGATCTACTAACTATGGGGTCAATATGACCACATGATAATATATGAGATATTATATCAAAATAAAATTTCATCATCCCCCAAAGGTAGTAGAACTACAAAAAAAATAGAAGAATGTCATGTAAGAGTGACAAAGAAGAGTCTTTTTGTGTTAGCATCATAGAGACCAAAAAAAATAGGTACCTACCATTTTTCATCTTCCCTAATTAGACAACACATAGGCACATTTACAAAAAGTGGCATATCCACGACATAACATGTAACCACATATAGAATTTAAGTGAGATATAAATAGAGGAATGTTTACGATATTTTTATTCCTTTATCACCTTGTGCCAACAAAGAAACATGGGTTGTTTAAATAAATATAAATGAAACATATAAAAAGTACCACATCATGGGGGAAGCACATTACAACAAGCAAACACATAGAATCTACCACACAAGAGGAGCTAGTCAAGTGTATTGCCTACCCCTCATCTTGGTCTATAGTGTTTAGGGTAGGTGGGAAACGCACAAGAGGAGAACCATCAAACACAGTGATGGAACAATAGCTAGTTCCAAACAAGTACCATGTTGTGAAGATGGTCACTTTTCTTGTCACTAGGATTAAGAGATATTTTTTGTGAAAACATAGCTAGTAAATCATGATTAACATCAATAAGCTCAAACATAACATCACAATCAATAGCATGAATATCATCATTTTTTGCATTAGGAACATCAAAAGCATCACCATCAAGATTATCCTCTTGATCAAAATTAATTATAATAGAATAAAAAATATGAATAGAATTATCATGTTTGTTCAATTTTATGTTTTTCAAGTTAACTTCCTCCTTTGGCTCAAGCATAGGTTGATCAAAGGGAATCAAAGCATCAATAGGTGTTTTGGGTGAGGTATTTTTTTGGGAACTACACTAATGGGTTCTAGCATGACATTTACAAGAATAGTCATGGGCATGGTGGTTACATATGGTTTTGCTTGAAAATGGGTTTAGTTCAGGATCAATCAATATTGGGCCCTTTCCTTCTTTAGGAAGAAGAATGGAAAGAACCATAATAGAATGAGAGATAACATTAGTGCAAAATGATTATAAGATATAGGAGGTGGAACTAAAGAATATATAGGAGATATAGGAGGTGTAGGACGAAGACCACATCTAGGACAAGGAGATGTAATATCCTTAGGTTTGCTAAGTTCACAAATCTTTTGGGTTTTGTAGGTTTGATATGATCATAAGAGGTTATCACATTAGGGTTGGGTCAATTGAGGCATAGAGGACCAAAATATATCAAGGTAAATAGATTCTGAAGACGCTGAAGGCTGATAAAGGGTATGGTTAATATTCATGATATAAGGAAATTTTAAACACTTATGAATAAGAGAGGCCATGACTTTAATGGAGGTTAGCTAGGGAAGACCAAATTTGACTTGAGATTAATTGGAAGTTGGAACCACAACAAAGGTAACATCTAAATTTTTTCCACCAACTTTAATAGGAAAATAAATAGAACTATGTGAACGATAAAGGATTTAAGCTATGTTACCCAAGGATGTGTTTCCAGTCGTAAACCCCAAGTTTCAAAAATGGGGATGGTTTCAAGGATGAGGGGACAACTAGGGACATTTCCAAGTTGTCCCCGACTAGGTTAGGAAATATCATAATCTAATAATGTGTATATATAAATGTAATGCAGGTAGAGATTGAAGCACTGGGCCTGAATTAACTATGGTCAAATGTTTATGGTCAAAGTTGATGGGCTGAAATGGTTACTGGGCCTGAATTAACTATGCACGTGGGACCCACCACCAATGGATCAATCAACTTTTAGCCTCTTAAATATTCATAATCCATGTGAAATGAGGGATTCCAAGTGTTACTTTGTATATTCTAGTACATTATAAAAATACAATAATAATATACTCTTTATTTTGGACATGGCTTTTTTATATAGAGACTGGCACTTAAGTGTATCTTTTCACATAGAATAGTATTTAAGTTTATGTTTCTAATGAAAACTAAAATTTTTATATTACAATGGATTTTCATGCAATTTTTATTAGGTTAACTAATTCTTATAATCCTTCTCTACGGTATTATAAAAATATAAAAAACTAGTAAAAACACACAATTGAATTATTCAAATTTGTATTTTGATAGGCATGTACCTTTTGTACACACTAAAATGGTGCACTTCTATGAACCATTACATGCAAGGTTGCTCAAGAATGAGGCCTCACAAAGCGGCTCATAGCTCTCTATGTATGGAGTTGCAAGGGACTATGATGTATTTGCTCTCAGCTAGAGCTACAAGCTTGTGACCTTGCTAGTCAACCACACAATGAGAGATTCAAGTGAGGACAAGCGCAAGAATGCCTATATCCTCAAGAATCACTATGAAATGCAATGCAATGCAACTAAAATGAAGATGCAAATGTGCAAGCTATGCTATGAAAATGGAAGTACAAACTAAGCTATGAAATGGAAATATCAATGGATTACAAATCCTTCCTATTTAGGCTATGTGAGCTTATTCTATTGCATAAAAGAAAGTCTATACTAAGAATGCCATTATCATGCAACTAAGAAAGCAAATATGCAACTACAATGAAGTGCAACAAGTCTTCAATATCCCCAAAAGCTCCAAATGCACCTAAAACCTGCAGCATAACATTAGCATAAAACAAGTGGTATATGCAAATGAAAGAGAGAGCTCTCCTTTTATAAGAAATGCAAAGGAATGGACCATTGAGATTAAGAGGCAAAAAGTCTTAATCGGTGGTGGAGCTTGAAAGAGGAGAAATCCATGTGCACAAGTATCCTCCAATAGGAAAATAAGAGTTGACTTTATGTCCATATGAGACAAAAAGTGCTTTTCTCCTTTTTATAAAATAGGAATAATGCTTTATTTGTGCAACTTAGGATAAGAGGAAAGGGGGCCTTTTTATTTAATCAAAAGGGGAGGAAATATTCATTTTAATCAAATAAAGACTTAGGATAAATGGTTAGCCCATAGGATAAAAATCTAATATATGATCAAAATTAAGACTTGATCAAGAGATTGATATTGTTGAAAATATTGATTATTGATCAAAATGATTCAGGGTTGATAAATCAAATAAATGGGGCCCAAAGTCTAGGCGACCATTTTAGGGTGCATACATTTGCCCCTCTTTGACTAATGTGTAATCAATTTGGGAACACATGCAGTCAAAGAAGAATTGAAATGTGAGATCGATCTGGGATCACAAAACAACTCAGATGTGAGGTCGATTCGTGATCACACCTGGACAAAGTATAAACAAAGGCCTTTGAACATGAGGTCGATTCGGGATCATATTCAAAGTAAGAGATAAGAATCTCAAATTTGAGAAAAAGATCACAAAAGATGTCTGAATCAAGAGAATCAAGCAATTGGGGATGAGAATCCCATAGGTACTGCCCCCTCGGAATCGAAATCAAAATCAGGTAGAGAGGAGAATAGCGAATTGATAAGGATTTGATCAAATCAGAATGAAATCATAATCGAAAGTAAAGGTCAAATAGATTAACCATTAGGCAATGAAACATGCCCCAGTGAGGAAGTAGAAGAATAGAAATAGAAGACTAGAAATAGAATGAATGAAAGACTAGAAAATATGAGAGACATGGAAGGAGGAAATGACGATGCCCCAACAAAGATCGAAGGATTAGGCCTCAAAAGATCAGTCAACTGCGCAGAAGGGGGGGAAGATTTTGAAACATGATTTTGACTATCAAGATGACCTTGAATTTTGATTTCGAGTCTGAAAATGGATCCAGGACGTCGAAATTAGCTAGGGGTGCAATTTTCATGCAATTCTAAGGTGTTTTGAAAATGAGGTCAAAAAGTCAAAAGGCTATCAAAGGGGTCAAAATATCATTTTCAAAAATCATTTGTCTTTTAGCGATTTGAGAATTTCAGAGCTTTAGAGAGAGAAAATGGCCCAGCAAGCAGGAGTTCCCATCCACAGGCATCGATTCGAGCACACCCGGTTGCACAACCGGCCACCACACTATCCTGCCCCGGTATGTTTTCGAAAAACTCAAGCTTTTTGAGTCATTTTTTGCATTTAATAGCTTATTTTAGCACGTTTTTAAAATTTTTTAATTTCAAAAATTTTGGCTAGGCGAAATATCGCGCGATACTTTAGAAGTATCGCGCGCTTTGGGGAGAAGTATCGCGCGATACTTCGCGGGTCCCCAAAGTATCGCGCGACCTAAGGCACCAGTATCGCATGATACTGGGTGAAAGATCACACGATACTGGGTGAAGTATTGCGCAGTATAAGGTTTATCGACCCACTATAGGGAGAAGCATCGCACGATACTTCTCCAAAAAAAGAATATCGCCTAGTATAAAATTTTGATCTTTAATGCATTTTTGAGCAAAAATGACATGGGTCTAGACAATGTTACATTTTTGGGATGTTTTATACTGAGTTTTTGGACATCCATCATGATATGTGCTAACAACTAGCTTGGTTTTGGCTTGCAGGAGGTTTTTCCGGCGCTCATCATCAGAGCGCCGAAGGTGATAGGACTACGGTGTGTCCGGGATCTAGATGATCCGGGCAATGCCGACATCAAAGCGATGGGATTCCGGTATCTGCTGAGGTATCCATACATCAGAGTAGACCACGGGTTGTTGACTGCTCTTGCCGAGAGATGGCATAGTGAGCACAACACCTTCCACCTGCCGACTGGAGAGGTGTCGATCACTCTGGAGGACGTCTACAGGATCTTACGAGTGCCATGTCATGGTGAGCCAGTGAGTATAATCATGTTTTAAGATCTAGTCATAAATATAATGTTTCCATATGATGAAAACTGACATGATTCATTTGTTGGCACAGGTGTACTATGATCAGGATGCCACTGAGGGGCACCGAATGGTTCAGGAGATGTTCCAGGATGTCACTATTCTGGATAGGCATATCAGCTGGGAGAGGCTGATAGATGATTTCGATAGAGACTACCCAGTGCCATGCATAGTGGCATCTATCATTTCTTAGATCCTGATGACTGACCGTAGTCAGAAGGGTTTTTCGCTCATATGGGCTCAGCTTTTGGTGGACTTGGTCGGTAGGCCATGACGGATGGCATGGGGTCCTGCCATATTGGCAGAGATGTACCATGAGCTGCACAAGATCATCTACAGAGACGATCGGACGTGGGCATGCGGTGCCATCCTGGCACAGGTATGGGCATGGGAGCACATCGCTGTGGTGCGCCCCAGGGTTCAACCAAGAGAGAGGAGGTACCCCTATATCTACAGGTACCTCAGGTTCATATCACATGCCCATTCTGGGGATGTGACCTACTATCGGAAGATTTTGGATGAGATAGCCTCATTCACATGGAGGCCCTACAAGGAGGTTGAGGTTTGGGGAGATGCAACCGATGAGCTGAATTATATGCTGTGCAGTCGGCCACTGGTAGGTCGGTATGCAGAGATAGTTGAGAGATTCTGCATCACTCGGGTATGGTGGCAGTTCAGGAGGTAGCAGTGAGTCTCGACAGAGACTACCACATATGCCAGGACCAGAGACGAGGAGGGTCATGGGTGGCTACCCATGTTGGATTATCAGCAGGCTGTCGCGGAGACAGCAGGTATTAGGAGTGAGCCCTGGGAGTATTTCCCAGATATGGTAGATGCAGGGGCTGATGGAGCCTATAGAGAAAAGCGGCAGAGGGTGCCATTCCCTCGGTTTACAATACCAGATGCACAGGTACCAGTGCCGGGAGGAGACAGAGGGGGTGACGGGGAAGATGGAGGAGACAGAGGGGATAGAGGAGAGGGAGGAGAGGGAGGGGATGGAGGAGATGGCAGGAGGGGGAGAGGGAGGAGGATGGAGAGAGGAGAGGGGTCAAGATCAGGTGGTCGGAAATGGTCACGGGGACAGCGATCAGTGACACCCGAGGAGGAGGTGAGACCAGCTTGCTGGCAGGCGGAGGCATAGCAAGATCAGCCTATGGGGGGAGAGGATCTGAGAGCCCAGATACAGGCTCAGGAGGTAGAGATACAGTAGCTCTGGACTACTATAGTTGTGAGAGATCAACAGCTACTGGATCTGAGGGCAGAGCGGGATCAGCAGATATCTGATCTTAGGGCAGAGATAGCACACCGTGAGGTGATGGCATAGGCCGAGGCATTGGAGCTCCAATGAGAGTCAGTGAGAGCAGCCTATTATCATGGGCTATATCTGTAGGCCATCCCAGAGGGTGAGAGAGCACCATCATACTCTCAGCGGGCAGGGGTATCAGATGTGGTACTCGATAGGAGAGCTATGCCTCCTCCACCACCACGAGCTCCTCATGAGGGTGGTAGCGAGTCTTAGGTTTTTAGGTCTTAGGTGTTTTGGACATATCTTTGAGACTTTTGATCCAGATTTTGGGATCTCATGTTGTATTGTATATCATGACATTGTATATAGATTTATGAGATTACTAGATGTTCGATGTATCATGTGTATTTGTCTCACTTGTGATGGATGTATCAGTTTATGTATATTGTCTTGCCATTTTTTTCAAAATGTTTATGTATGTGCTTATGTATGTTCTCTCTCATAGATGTATGTTTAATTCTCATGTGTATGATATAGACTCATGTTTCTTAAAAATGATAGTTGTGATATAGATATGATGATATGATTAACCCCTTGTGATGAACAGGAACAGGTTTGAGATGAAAAAGAGAAGGAGTGAAAGACATGATCGAGAAGAAGAAAAGGTGAGTGCAGCCGACTGACAGGTCTACGTAAGATGAAAAGGAGAGCTCTCTCCAGATGCAAGAAATGCAAGACTAAACTATGATGAACCTAAGACTGCAAGCTACTATGAACGTGGTTGACTTGCAAGGTCACAACGCCTATAGACATCTAATTATCATCATTGAGCATTATTGGTAGCGTCGTAAGATCATACAATGCATACTAGCGTAACTATGTGGATATGAATATGATCTTTATCAGATAGAAATGTGGGAATCCCACCTAGGCATCAAAGACGTATAGGTCGAGATGACTAATGCATTGGGATCACCTAAGTTTGATATGGCGAGATTATGCTTGTATCAGGACACATGAAAGTCAGGATAGCTAAAAGCATGCACTTGCAAAATAGTCAAGGATAATACCTTGTTAATCCATAGTGTCAAGTAGGACCAGCATAAATTCTCATGACAGTTAGGATCAACAAACTATACCCATAAGCAAATAAAGAAAGAAAACATGTTCTCATACCCTCAGTCTTCTAGCTATGCATCATCGAAAACTTCTCAGGGAGAGACCACTCAACAAAGAAATCCTCATAGATAGCACACAAAGAAAAAATAAAGTCATCATATTGTCAGCGAGTTGATCATTTAAGTGCGTGTGTGTTGGTCATAGAGTCAAATTCTGAGTATCATATCTGCTAATGAGCACTATCACATCATACTTAGACTATAGGCAAGACATCTGATAAGTGTTAAGAAACACTCGATGCAAGGGTAGTGTTGAGAAACACTGTTTGAAATTTTTTGGGACTTTAATAATTTTTAGGATTTTTGAATATATAATTTTTTTGGTGAAACATCAAAGCGTCTATTGCTAAGATTTCACTAGGATGCTCTTTTTTTTAGGACATTTTATACTTTTTAGGATTTTTTCAGCATCATATATGAATTTTTTTGGTATTTTTTCAGGATCATAAAATATGTACAAAGAATGCCCTTAGACAGAATGGGCATCAAACTCTTTAAGCAAGATCACATCGTGTATTCCCAATGTCTAGGAAGGTGAGGGACAAGATGGATTAGCAAGCTGGTGAACAAAATGGAAGACATGAGAATGAAAGAGAGTGAAGGGAAGACATCCTCAAAGGCAAACTCCTCAAGAGTACCCAAGCTAGGGAAAAAAAATGTTGTTATGTAAAGCACATTTGGACAAGCAATGAGAGGCTAGCATAGGATAAGTCACAAAAGCAGATTGCAAAAGAAGGAAGGATGCAGTCCAAAGGAGTAGACATGTCAAGAGGCTTCATAGCATCGTGTTTTACTTATTTTTATTTATTTATTAGATCAGGACCAGAGGGGAAAAGGATAGCAAAAGGCTAGAATGAATGAAGGAAAATGAATATGAAGGTTAAACATGAATGGAATGAAAGCAAGACCATCATAAGATAGCTCACAAGATAGCCAAATGTTCGTGTATAGATCAACATTGTCAAGATCAAAGAGAGAAGATGGAATGGATGAAATATGTAGAAGAACTACGCATGATGCTTGATTGCCAGGTTTTCATCACGGTACTTACCCAAGGTGCCACAAGGGAGTGGTTTTCACCATAGGATGAATTTATTTCTCTTTAATTTTGCTACCAAGGTGCCTGTTTCCAAGTTTTCACCATGGCACATTTTCAATTTTATTTTTTTTCTTTTGGAATTTTTCTATTTTTTTTTAATTTTATAATTTTTTGGAAGAAAGCAAGCTTTTAGGATAATGCTCCTTGAAAGGATAAACCATGATATGTCAAGGATTCAAAATGATATGCTCAAAGATGCTGATGGGGAAAGGAAGACGCATGAGGAATAGGCAAATAAGGAAAAAAGATAGAAGGTAGAAGGATAATGAATGGAAGGAATGTGAAAAGGTAGATGGAAAGAAAGGTAAGATCAACATCATCACACACCTTGAAGGGTGACGGAAAAAAAAATGGAGGAAACGTGAACTATATTCTAGTCCAAATGTGAACCATATTCTGGTTCATTATTGCTATTTGACTCCTCGAAGAGAGGATTGGTGTGCTTGTTATAATTCTCAAATGTGAATGGAGAAATACGAGAAGGAATATGGAAAATGGTTAGTAGAGGTTGCAGTTTAGGCGCATGGAATGGAAGAATGTTTTTGGAAAAAGATGAAGTGGAAGCCTTTGGAAGCTTGAATGTCAACTTTACTTTTTGTTCAACATGAGACTCTTTCAAGAGATACTTTGAAATCCATATAGCTTTAAGATTTTCATTTCCTTTTGATGATTTAGAGATAATATCTTGAATGATGGATTTTGGAACCCATACTTGTCTTGTAGTTTTCTTCTTAGATATCTCTTTTGACTTTATGTTTCCATGTCGATTAGAGGAGACATGGTGATCTTTTTTTGATGGATTCTTGTATTGGTTCTTTTTCTTGTATTGAACATTCAAGTTACTTTCAAAAGACTTGGGACTTGTGGAAGAAGAAGGAAAATATGACTGGTTTAGATGGGTGGGTGGATGAAAAGGATTCAAGGGTATGTATCTATGTTGATCTTGAGAAAAGATAGAAGATGGAGGGATGTAAGGACCCAAGATGGATGATGAATTAGGAGAATTAGGAGGGGAAAGTGAAGGGACATAAGGATCCAATATGGAAGGAAGACATGAAGCCCTTAGTATTGGTGGAGGAGGTCCAAGGATGGGAGTGGAAGACGCAAAAGGATAATCAATAAGTTCATCAGCATCTATATGACATTCAAGGATATCATCATCTTTAGAGTGAGCATTAGGATTTTCAATAGTATCATGAACATCTTGAATAAGAGCAACTTCATTGATAGGATCATTCGTAGCTTGCAAAGATTTAGGAAGAGAAGAAAGTGGAAATGAACATGGAGTGGTAGAACAAGAAGATGGAAGACTTTGATCTTGACAAGGATTGTTGGGTAGCATAAGCGTATCAACTTTATTTTGATTTTCAATAGGCTTTACATCAGAAGTAACAACACCATTTTTAATAACCTTAATGGAAGTATCATCTTTGAAAAATGCAAGTGTAGTAAGGTTATTTTGATTTTCAATAAGCTTAATAGTGTAAGTAGTAGCTTGATCTTGCTTAGGAGATGTGGAATGAATACGAAAGAGCGTAGAGGATCAAAAGAACCATGAAGTGGATCAGAGACATCATGAAAAGGATTGGATGACATGGAGGGTTCTTGATCTTGATCTTTTTTTATGTTCTTTTCTTTATCATTTTTAGAGTCCTCTTGACATGGATCCACTTCTAAGGACAAGGAAGCATGTTGGGATTGTATGGAAGACTTTGGAAGAGGTGGTGAAGGACTAGCTGAAATAGGCATTATAGCAGATGAAGGCTTAGGCTCTTTAGGTTTGACATTATTGAAAGTATTTGCAGCCAAGTGAAGGTTATCTTGAGTATCTTTAAAAGGTGGCCCTTGAGGATAACTATAGGGAACCGCATGGAAAGTCTTAGGATCTTTGTTGGATGAAGGATTTGTGAAACATTTGGATGACTCAGAAGCTTTAGGAATTGTGTGGGTATTGGAGGAAGTGGCATATGGAAGGGGACCATCACAAGACAAAGGTTCAACATTAACATGATCTTGCTGGAGAGTGTAATCTTTATTTTTAGCATGAGAGTTTTTAGACAAGACATGCTCATAGTATCTTCATTTATAATCAGCACGAAAAGATTTCTCTTCCTCAATAGAAGTAGATGTATCATATTGTTCACAACAAATATCATAATTTCTCTCAAAATCAGAATCATATGGATCACCATCACAATCTATCCAATAGGATGACCCTTTAGTAAGCCTAAGCACACGACGAGGAGGACTCTTAGGAATAGAGTTTCCATAAGTATTGCTACATTGTCCATCATCATAGTCATCAAAGGTAGGTGTGTCACTCTTTGTGGAAGAGACATCACAAGGACTATCATGTTGCTCTTTATGGTATGTCTTCTGAAGAGAAGTAAGAATCTTAGGAGAAGTAGAAGAAGAATGAGATCGTGAAGAAGAGGAAATTGAAGACTTAGTGGAAGAAGAAGACTTGGATAATGAGAAATTCGAATAATGTTTAGAAGAGTCATGATAAGATTTGGAAGATGAAGAATGTGAATAGTGTTTAGAAGAATCATGATAAGACTTGGAAGATGAGGAATTCAAATGATGTTTAGAAGAATCATGATGTGAAGAAGAATAAGAAGATTTAGATAATGAAGAATGTTTGGAAGAAGAAGATCGTGATATGATCATGTTTATGATTCTAGCAAAGGCATCTGATTTAATCATCTTTTCTTTTATTTTTGCTATAAATTCATCACTCATGAGAATTTTGGAGGAACAACACTTTTCGAATATGTCAATGAGCTCAAGATCATCTATTCTTAATAAAGGTTCCAAAGCTAGATAGTTAAGATTCATGGTTATAGAAGAGGAGGAATCAAGCATGGAAGAAATGAATAGATGAATAGAAGAAGGTAGACTAGATAGTAAGAGGAAAAGAATCAAGAAGATGAGGAGTTTCCCATGGGAATAGAAGACTTTAGAAGAACATGGGAAATGGAGAAGAAAGAAGAAGACTAAGAGTCATCTTATGAAATTGATACCATAACGTTCATTGAGATGTTGAGCAACATGAAAACACCTAGGATCTAAGATCTTGACTGACCAAGGAAGACTGAAAATAGAAGACCCTTGGTAATAGGATGACCTCACAAAATGTCAACACCAAACTAGGATAATCAAAGTTCTCTATTGTCCAAAGAGAAATGAAAAGATAGAAGCAGGGGCTTTACCAACACTATCAAAGAGGTGCTTCAAATAAAAGGGTGACCACCCTTGCACTTTTGAACCAGGAGGTTGGCCTAGGCCAAAATATAATTGAAATTGAGATTAAATGAAAATTATTTGGACAATAAGAGTACGAGAATTTTCCAAGAATGTAGCTCACAATTTTAGAGATAAACTTTCTCACCAAGAACAACCTTCTAATGTGATATTTCTCTTTGGCTAATGTGATACTGATGTTGATCTTGACCAATTTGTGCAAAATTTTGAGTTTTTTTAAGGTCTAATTTCAAGTTTCTGAATCTGAGGGTGAAAATGTCTGAATTCAATCACAAATTCAACAACAATTAGACAGGTTTGTAAACAGTAGGGGATCAAACATGTCTTCAAACACTTGAAACAAGGGCAAAAGCAACCTTGACAAGACAAACACTTGTGATATCAAAATTGAAAAAGCACCCTATGAATGCTACCGATTTGTTTGTATGTTGAGAATGTTTACAATGGCATCACACAATCGAAAACACTTCAAACAATATCTACCTACAAGACAAGGCTCAATACTTACCAACTTAGCCCACAACTTGATGCCCCCTTGCCTCACACCAAGTGGTTGCCCACAAGAGATATTGGCTTTGTCGTGGAAGTGTCAAACAACATACCCAAAGGGACACATATGGTGAGTATCTTGGGGTGATCCGGGTTAGTCCACTTGGATCAATCCTTGCACTAAGAAGATAAGTGGCTAAATAAGGTGGCCTCTAACCTATGGTTCTTAGTAAAGATTTCCATTCACAACACCCCTCTTGCTCCTCATAAAGGACTAGGACCTCGCGGCCTCAAGAGTACCTTAAGCATTCTTGTTCAATGTTTTCCCCATGGTCACAATCCCATGAGCTACTCACATCAAACGAAGACAAGTGTTATGTCTACCAAGGTTTCTGGTGTCCTTGATAGCCTTGAGATTATAGTGAGTTGGAATCACTTGCCACCAAGGAAAATGATGACAAGGTTGTCCCACTTGAGTCGTTCCTCTTGATTGCTCAAGAGCAGGCCCGCTAAAGGATCCTAAACTAAACAAAGAATAGATCAACTCTTGAGGTTCAAGGTTTTTGGTTCACCACAAAGGTGAAGAGCATACTCCCCTATCCCAAGAATCTCTCCCAAACACACCAAGCAAAGAGGTTCAATTACTCCCTTGCTTCCAAAACCTTAACATGGGTCAAGATTTTCTGATTCACCTAAAGGTGAAGAGCATACTTCTCCTACCACCTCAAGATCTCTTTCACAAGGTTCTAAAGATTCCTAATACAATTAGTGAATGCCACACTTGAAAGGAAAGCAAATAAACAAGCAAGATTTTTTTTTTGTTTTTATGCTTGGGCAGCCCTGCAAAAACTATTAGTAGCCCTCTTTGACATGCATTTTTAGCAATTTTCAAGCAAATGAGAGCACCTAAAAACACAACTTGTTAGACCCACAAGGTTAGAAAAATCAAAATCCAAATGTAAACATGCAATAAACTGCTAGATTTAAGCTAAAAGATGCGGGTTAGACCTATCTAAACACAACAAAACAAAATAGCAAGCTAAAATAATCAAATTCGGATGAGAAAATTGGAAATGCAAGTCTCTGTCAGACCAGGCGATATTTCTCAGACTTCACCAGTATCGCGCGACACAATTTCCTATAGTCGTGTGATATTTCTTAGTCGCGCGATATTTCTCAGTCGCGCGATACTTCTCACTATGGGCGGGTGATACTTCACCCGATAACAGGCGATATTTCTCAGTACTGGCGGGCAATTCTTCTCTCGCACGAAGTGTCACACCGCTATACAAAGGTATATCACACGATATTTCTGAGAAGTATCGCGTGATACTCTGAGATAGAAAACCAGAGACTGAAAACCAAGCCAAAAATTGATGAAAATTTTGACGAAAAATACAGAATTAAAGGGACAAAGCTAATCTACTCAGCCCCATGGTGGGCGCCAGAAATGTACACACTAAAATGGTGCACTTCTATGAACCATTACATGCAAGGTTGCTCAAGAATGAGGCCTCACAAAGCGGCTCATAGCTCTCTATGTATGGAGTTGCAAGGGACTATGATGTATTTGCTCTCAGCTAGAGCTACAAGCTTGTGACCTTGCTAGTCAACCACACAATGAGAGATTCAAGTGAGGACAAGCGCAAGAATGCCTATATCCTCAAGAATCACTATGAAATGCAATGCAATGCAACTAAAATGAAGATGCAAATGTGCAAGCTATGCTATGAAAATGGAAGTACAAACTAAGCTATGAAATGGAAATATCAATGGATTACAAATCCTTCTTATTTAGGCTATGTGAGCTTATTCTATTGCATAAAAGGAAGTCTATACTAAGAATGCCATTATCATGCAACTAAGAAAGCAAATATGCAACTACAATGAAATGCAACAAGTCTTCAATATCCCCAAAAGCTCCAAATGCACCTAAAACTTGCAGCATAACATTAGCATAAAACAAGTGGTATATGCAAATGAAGGAGAGAGCTCTCCTTTTATAAGAAATGGAAAGGAATGGACCATTGAGATTAAGAGGCAAAAAGTCTTAATCGGTGGTGGAGCTTGAAAGAGGAGCAATCCATGTGCACAAGTATCCTCCAATAGGAAAATAAGAGTTGACTTTATGTCCATATGAGACAAAAAGTGATTTTCTCCTTTTTATAAAATAGGAATAATGTTTTATTTGTACAACTTAGGATAAGAGGAAAGGGGGGCTTTTTATTTAATCAAAAGGGGAGGAAATATTCCTTTTAATCAAATAAAGACTTAGGATAAATGGTTAGCCCATAGGATAAAAATCTAATATATGATCGAAATTAAGACTTGATCAAGAGATTGATATTGTTGAAAATATTGATTATTGATCAAAATGATTCAGGGCTGATAAATCAAATAAATGGGGCCCAAAGTCTAGGCGACCATTTCAGGGTGCATACACCTTTATTTGGAGAATAGCAAGAACTCTTTACTTTTGTCAAGAATTTAATAGAAATATAAAAAAGTAATAATATAACAACAAGAATATATTAAAACATAATAAAAAAAATCATATCTTAATAATAATTAAATATTAATTAAAATATCATAATCTAATAATGATTCATATTAATTGCAATATAATAATATAATAAAAAATTTAAGTGGAATAATGAAAAATATGATATCTTTGAGCGTACTTTGCCCATATTCATCTTAAAATTAATACGCTACTTTAAAAAGGGCTCACAATATATGTAGTTTTTTTCTTTGTAATTATGTGGGAGTTAATTAGAAAAGGTTCATAGTATATTTAACATTTGTTTTCATTTTTATAATTGTGCAATATATTTTGTTAATGAAATTGTATTATTACTAGAAATTGTAGTCGAGTGCTACTCCAACCCCATCCTTAAACGAATAGCATAAAAATAAATTTCCTTTATGATCAAGAAGTGGTAGTCCTTGAACATGTATAGCCAACTACAAGTTGGTAGAAGTAGATTTATATAGAAAGTTGCTAATTAGAAATAAATGTACATAAGCAATTAAAAATCAGATATTCAGAAAAATCATGATGTGTTATGAATAAAAGATTTTCCTAATAACATTGAGGTATAAGGATAAGTCCAAGATAATGTTCATCACCTTTTCAAAGAAGGATAGAAAGCAACATGTTTGTCACAACAAGTATGGAGATAATCTCCATTAGTTAAGACAATCAATACTATATGGAAAGCTACTATGATCAACACATTATTCAAGGAGATCACCTTTGTGAAGATCAATTACAACAATGTACATATATTGAAGAGGGGGCATAAATGAAGACATGCATCATGACATCTTAGTTATACATACCAACATCTAGTTTTATTAATCAGTCTAAAGACAAGGATTAGTTGTCCGTAATACAACATATTCAGGATACTAGCTAACGCATGTCTAAATTATACCAACGGGAGGAGTCAGTGACTAATATATTGAAACCATAATATCGATGATGTTTGGATTGATATCCAAACCTATAAAGAAAACACAGTTAATTAAAGATAGTTAACTATTGATAAAGCCAAGAGGTGTTGGGTTATGGGCATAAAATTTCACTTTCTTCAACCAAAAAAATGATATTTGCACAGATATTAATGGGAGATTAAGATGCCACAAGGTACAAATTTTGTTAAGCTTTATTTAGGATCTTGTCTATTCCTTCCTACCTATTTGTTTAATGATTTCTTGAAATCTGTCACTGAAATAATTCATTACTACATAGTTTCAATAATGTTATTAGTATACTAAATAATCGTATTATTTAAGAAATCAATTAATTTATATAAGTTACTTTGTGCTTGATCTTGAGATGGGTGGCTAAGATAAAATATGCTTTAATTATCAAATTAGACAGTCTTCTTTCTCATAGTGTCGCTATGCATTGTCTTTTTGTATGCAATAACCAAACATAATAATGTAATAGTAGAATAACACTATCATCTTTATCCCTTTCCATTGTTGAACTCATTTTCTTGGTTGTTTTTCAAATATCATTCATCTCTTTCTAAGAAATTTAATAATATTATTTAATATCTTAATTATTTTAAATTAATTGGTTTTAATATTATGACTTCTAAAATTTCTTAGAATGAAGTTGAATTTATCTTATTTTAATAGTTTTAGTAAACATATCAAAATTGAAATAAAAATTATAGATTATTTTAATCATAGTTTGGGGAAAATTACACAAGATTGAAATAAATAGTAATATTAAGTGAGACAAAAAAAAGAGAAATTGTGTCTTAGTATAAGTACTATAACAAGGAAAATATTAAATTTACTTTTAAAATAAAAGCTTCAAGTAATTATAGTTTGGTATTCAACTATGCCATTTCAAGATATGGCCTTTCTTCTTAACTCTCGTTCCTAAAAGTTGTTTAGTTGGAAGAAATCCATCTTATCAAGAGTAGTTATATTTTCGACAACATTCTTGCTATCACTAAAAGGCATGAAGTAGATTTTATTTTTATGTCAAAATTGATTTTGTTTATATTTAATTTGATTTCTCTATTAACATGTAGATTTCACATTGTTTTGGTCTATTTTGGATCTTTGTTGAGTATACTTCATATTGAAGTCTTTCTTTTTGTTAAAGAATTGTTAGTATTACATAGTCAAAGTTATATATGTTGGTTTTAGTGTATTTTACAAAAGATCAATTTTACTTATTATTTTTAAATATCTATTTTTTCATCTTCACCTTTTTTTATGCAAATATCTACAATGTAATTTGCAACTAGTAAATATATCTCGACTTATTATGCCGAACACATTTCTTATATGAAACACATCTGACTGGGTTAAATTGATTTATGGTCATCTTGCATGTCGTACGCATGCAAGATGATTGAAATTATCATAGTCATTCACACCTTTTCAAAAAAATATGAATCTATTAAATTGTGTGAGTGTGAATGCAAGTACAAAGCTATTTTCAGCCAGGGTTAGCTCTGTGGTTAACTAGAGTTACATTTATAGTTTATGAGACACGTCTTCTTTTCAAACTTTACAAACTCTATCGTGGTGTGTGGTGTTTACCACATCTGACATTCATAACCCTTCTTGGTTGTTGTTATGTTTATTGCACGATTTCCATCAATGCTACGTTCAATGAAAGCAAGCAATTTGTTGCACCTATTCCTGTGCTCTAGATTCCCCTATTCTAGATTGGGATCAAAGGTAAAGTATTACCTATGGTGTAACCTCAGCTTTGGTTTATCTTCATGAAGATTGGGATCAATGTGTGCTCTTCAAGATATTCTATCTGTAGGATCACAATCCTTGTCAGGGCCAAAGCCAAAAACCTTAGCAAATAGATGTAATCTACTCTTGAAACCTTGGCAAGATGACACAATATTTTACCTAGTCCTCTTTCAGAAAGAGAGTGATCTTAGTTCCTCTTCCTAGAGGCTCACCATTGACATCCCTTGCAATAGTGAAGTACCCCTCACCTGTGACTCCCAGATGTACTGCTCATCATCATTGTGCTTTGAAGTCACAATTACTTTCTCTACTACCAGGTAAGCAGAGTAAAACCCCACTCCAAATTTCCCAATCAAGCTTACATCCCCTCCAACCTATAGGGCATCCATGAATTCCTTCATTCTAGACCTCACAATTGTCCCCAAATTATTGGCGAGATCTATCATACAAATTATTTTTCATTAATCTCTAGAATTATAATTTAATGCTTGTTTGCATCATTTTAGATTTTAACTTTTTTTTTTCCTAAAAAAACCTACCTCCTTTGGTCATTCCAATCTTGCTATCAACTATACTAAAGGTTTTGTTAGCCTTGTTAGGAATAATCCTAATAAACAACTTTGACTGTGCTTCCAGTTTACTCTTGTTTGTGAAACCCTCAAAATGAATTTTATCCAGAGCCTACACACAGTAAACATCTCTCAACATCTCAAAACACTTGTGATTTCAAAATCTTCTTCTGCAAAGTTAAGAAAAAGAAAACTATAGAAAAATAGCACTAAGTCCTCAATTTTCTCTCCTTCCATAAGACAACAAATAGCTTTCATTATACCAAGCCAAAATTACTTGAACAAGAAAAATGATTCATTATATACTAATCTAAAAAAGAGGCATTTGAACCAGACCAAAAAAAAGAAACAATTCAGTATGTAAAACATAAATCATTTGAACCATGGAAATGATTCATGAAAAAAATGTGGCTCCTTGGACTACCATGATTCAGGGTTATTCAAAGAAGGGGGACGATGGAGAAGCATTGGTAATATTTTGTGAAATGTAGGGGATTGGAATCACACCTGACTAGTTTATGGTTGTAGGATATACACAAATTGGGGATCTCGATAAGGTCACAGAGCTCTTCCAGAAGATGTCTGGGAGAAATCTATACTCATGGAGTGTCATGGTCACTGGGTATGCCCATGTAGGCTGTATTGAAGAGGCACTCCAGAACTCTTTAAGAAAATACCCAACTACGATGTGGTTACATGGAATGCTATTATTGCAAGTTTTGCATAGATGGTGTCATTTAGTAGATAACATATAATAGTATAATTATACTAGGGTAGATGGAAAGAGTCCACATGTAATTAGAAACTGCATACTACTAGCATCCATGCAAAGTTCTGCAAAAACTATATAGGCACCTATCCAATGTTTCGGTCCAGACCACTAAGTCTTCCCCATGCATAGAATTGGTAAAAAAACAAAAACCAAGTCTACCTACCGTATTCATTCATGATATAAAATTTAACATTTCTTTATTGAATTTAAGGTCTTCAAAAGTACATAAGACTGCATGCAAAGAATTATCTATCCCATATACATGGCAAATGCAAATATCCAAATATTGAATTTGAAATGGCAAATTAGAGATATGCCCAATGTGCAGTAAGCTTTTGCTTTCATGATCCCCTTTAATTATTCAACTTCAATTCAATAAAGAATGACAATAATAAAATTAATTGAAATATATTCAGAATAGCTAGGAAATTGATTTAGATATCTTCCCTCCAAAAGCCATGTTGATAGAATAGCATCCACAAATAATAAGACTGTCTATATTGACTATCAGGGCAATTGTCAGTGGCTTCCAAATTGAATACAAAACATTGCATACATAATGTGTCAGTTATTTCTTCTATGAATATCCAGTGTTAGGTGTAGAACTTTCTAAAGAGACTCCTCATTAAATGTGCCCATATCACAAAAATTTAAAGCTAGTGAATGAACTTTTATTCATGAGGCTCCTATAGGAAAAGCTTAAATCTTGGGAAGGACAAGTCGTTAGTATCATTGTTATCCTAAATTCCTATGCTGCAAATTTGGCCAAAATATATTCCAGGGTCTCTATTTTACCTTGCCAAGCATCCCCAAAAAATTTCATGCCTTTGTGACTTGTCTTCTGGCCTTTGCAATTATTTCAAGTCCCTGGTCTACAAGTTTAAAATTGAAAACAAGTAGTCATTGTGTTCCAAAAACCCTGCAAACCCTAGCCTTCGTTCTATTTTGCAGTTACCTTTTTCAGCCACTTAAGTTTCAAATACCCATGTGCGCTAACTTCTCATTGGCCTATTGCCAGTTCTCTTTTCTTTTCAGAGGTCATCCTTTTCTATTCAGTGACTTAGCAACTGTGGTGTTTCTCCTATTCACTAAATGTTTCATAGTCACCGCTAAATGGCTAGCGACTCGGCGAGCGGTTAATGTCTCCTTTGGTCATGTGGTCGCTAAATGTTTGGCAGTCACTTTGTGTGGGGTCCCAGCTATCAAGATCGACGGTCATCGTAAGTTTGTGAAGGGTCTATCAGAGGCTTGTGATCTTGTGACAATTGTAGGATTTTCCAAGGGTGCAACACTTCAATTTCTCAGTGGGTCCACTGCCATGTAGTCCGAGGTGTTCACTTTTCATTGGCTGAGGGTAATGATTTGGAACTTTTTCAGTAGGCCCAACAACACTGTCAGCACTTTAAGCCTTGCGTGGGTCCACTACCATGATAGCCTACATGGAAGCTTCCTATTGGTCAAGAGATGATGATGAGCAAGCTTGTCAGAGCGGGCCCGGCAGATCGGCTTCCCTTTTGATCTGACGGCTAGCACATGATCTCATGTGTTATGTCAAAGCCATAAGATTATGCGCCGACCCTCAATCTTGCTTTACTGTCAGAGCCTTGCAGGTGGGTCCTCAGATGATGACGTGCTTGTTTCTATTTGGTCCACATAATGATGATTTGGATATGTCAGGTGGGTCCTCGATTTATTGACTTGCTCAAATATGATTGGTCTGCGTAGTGATGACTTGTGTTGCAGTGGGTCCATCCGTCAGAAGGCTCCCAGTTCTAGAGGATCAATGGATGGCACATGATCTAAAGGAATATCTGACAGCCATGAGATCATGTGCCCACCATTGGATTAGAATCTTGTTTGCAGTGGGTCTGTTGTCAGAGAAGTTGTCAAGGTGTTTGCTGATGAAGCAGTCAGAATGAATAGAAAGTTGATAGGTGGCGAGTCTGGGCCCAGGGTTGTTAGTTGGGTGATTTGGCAATTTGGCAATTGAGGGAAGTTAGTGCTCCAAATGTTTGGCGGTCCCGATAAAGTTTCATATGTTCTCTCATTCGCAAAATGGTTTAGCGGTGTTCCAAATGACCTCGCGATTCAACGAACACTTTGAAATAAATTGGTAGAGGTAGAATGTATTCCATGACTTAGAGGTAGCCTTTAGTCACGTGTTTGCTGAGTGGATAAGGTTATTTAGCATTATCGGGATATAGGATAAGATCCAACGGCCATGTTATAAAGTTGGGCTAGATTTAAATAATGATCACCAATTTGCTGCTGGCACTAAGATGTGGCCATTATCTTTCGAATTTAAATGTTTTGTGGAAGGTTTGGTGATAGTCTCGATCAAATCGATTGTTGGTGGTAGAAAGTAGCTGAAATTTATGTCTCTGGGACATTTGCAATAGGGAAGATGATGATGTGAGTCTGGGTGGCCACCTTTGGTTTTTTCTTGTTCTCTGAGGGTACCCATTTTCAGTGCATTCATGGTGGGAATTTTGTTGCAGAGATTTTTGATGGATCTGGGTTGCTTGTCTACAGGTTGTTTGCAGTACAAGGATGGGCACTCAAACACATATCTGATCGGCCATGATGTTGCAAAGGTTTAATTATGATCAGACTTGACTTTTGCTCTTAGTGTACCTAGGTTTTGATTATATTGCAAAAATATTGTAACCCTAATTAGGTTAATTTTTTACTCCTACCTGCATGCAATGGAGTGATGTATATATTATTTTCAGAGCTTTTAGAAGCTAGGAGTTCACATTTGTAAAAAGAAAGAGGTTCTTTCTTAGAAGGCTATCCGTGGTATTTTCTCTACCCTCTGGTCTTCTACTTCTGTAATCTCCCATTGATTATTTAGGCAACTTTAAGGTGTTTGTGGCATTTTCCCTATCCCTACCCTTTCATTGGTTGGATTATCTCTTAATGAATTGAAGTCTATGCATGTTTATCAATGACAACTTAGGGTTCCTAGTCCCTCTTACTTTCTACAATTGTGTGTGTTATTGTGTTTGATCTAATTTAGATGTTTTTATGGGTATACTTCAGCCCCCTAATAGTCTTGTCTCAATCCTACACTAAGTTACAGAAGAGAATGTTTTCTTGCAGGTCATTGGTTGTGTCTTATGTTCAAGGCCTTCTATGAAACCCTTATGCAAGCCTATTCAGTAAGTTATGACCTACTAGACCTAAGCCTTTCATTGATTCTATCCCTCTATGCTGCAATTCATACCCTAATTTTGGTGTATCACCTAGTAGGTAGTTTGCTTTCAAGTTATTTCCCTTTCATGCATTCCTTCTATCCCTTTCCCTCAAAAGTTTTACTTTCCTGTCAAGAGGCAAATTAAGGTGATTATCCAAGAGGAACTGGCCTAGAACCTAGAGGTCCCATCTTAGTTAGCAAAGGTCCCACAACTTGGAGATGATTCCCATGTTATACTAAGTTATCAAGACCAAGAGAGCTTGAAACAAGGGTGCGAACTTAGTGTATAACAATTCTGGCACACCCAGTGGGACTGCAAAAGAAGTTCATTTTTTGAAGTTATGTTATCTCTGATATACAAATTGCATAATACAGACCTTTAGAGGTTGTTCTATCAAGTATATCTGGTGACTCCACCGATTTCACAAATCAAGGCTATCTTGTTCAAAGTTTATGAGAAAGATTGAGACTAGGAGCTCAAAGCCTACTAAATTTTTAGAGTTTCCCTCAAAAAGAAGCTACAAAGGCAGGTCAACTCAAAGAACATCCCCTGCAAGGAGAGTTCAGTCTACACCTCCTAATACTTTAGAAAGGAGACCTTTTCCCTTTCATTCCAGAAGAAGAGGCAGATCTCTAACCAGAGATCTAGAAGAGGATTCAAATCTAGTAGCAAATACAACTCACATAGTTGTTAATCTTCAAATTCCAACCCCTACAATGGCTAGACAATATGCTTTTGCACCTTTCAACTAGGGGAGTCCATTAACTTTTTTTGTGCATCATGATGTGCCCTTGGTGGCATTGAAGAGCTTACCTAATTTTACAGGTGAAGGGCAGAGAATAGCTTTTGAGCACATAAGAGATGTGACCACCATCTGCAGCATACACAACATAACCCAAGAAGATGTGGCCACAAAGTTATTAGCAGCCTCTCTAAAAGGTAAGGCTCTTGAATGGTTTATAACTCTAGTTTTTGGTTCTATTAATTCATGGGATGCATTAGGGGATGTATTAAGTAAGCATTTTGAGGATAAATCAGATAAATCATCTCTAGTTGAGCAGTTAACAACCATAAAAAGAGACCCTCAAGAACAAATGATAGATTACAATAGTAGATTCCTTAAAACATGGAATATGATCCCAGTCTCAGTGAGACCATCAGCTGACCATGCTTTTTTATATTATTTACAAAGTTTGAACGGTCAAATTTTTGTCATGGTCCAGTCTATGGGTGGTACTTCCTTACCCTAGGCCTTTGACATTGCTGTCAGGGCTGAAAATTATTTAATACAAGCAAGCATGATACAAAGAAGGCCTCCTATGCCCATATTCCCTAGCCTTTATCCCATTGTACCTAAACAAGTACCCCCATTTACCCCTATTCCCACCATATTAGCACCTCAAGCTAGTACCAGCGGTCAAGAGCTAACAACAAATTTCTCTCAAGAGCTACAAGAGATAAAGAGTAGCCAAGAAACTAGCATGCAAGAAATGAAAAACTTGCTGCAAACTCTAACCAAGGAGGTCACTAATTTGAAGAAGCAAAATCAAGGAATTAGACCACCCTTTCAGCCACAAGTTTAGCCTTATCAGAAAAACAAGCCACCATACCAAGGAGGCTATCAAGGACAAAGAAAAAGTTTCAATCAAAGACCATTCCAACCATATAACCCTACACCTCTCAATTCTGCAAATCCAGTGAGGGATATGGTTCCTAGTCAAAATAATATGGCTATGGAAAATGAATGGTGTTTTCCTTGTAATCAGCCTCATAATTAGGCTACATGTTCAAATGGATGGATTAACCAAGCTCTAATGGTTTAGAATGCCTCACAAGTTCAATCAGAGGCCTCATCCAGTGGATCAGTCCCTCACCAAGAGTAACAAGAATCACAAGAGCATGAGACTGCTATTTTCAATTGGGAGTAGCCAAACTTCAATGGAGTCAATGATGAAGCTACTTTTGTTGCCTATACAAGAGCAAAAAGAGGAGCTCAAGACACAGAGAGAGCAGATTCTGGTACTAAAGCCACTACGTTTGCAGAGCTAGTGCAACCAGCTAATCCCATCATACCTAGGAAGGTTCCTGACATCACAAGCAAAGAAGGAAAAACTCTCAAAGATGTGGAGCCTGTCATGCAAAAGACACAACAAAGAGTACACAATATAGCACCTTATAACATTGTAGACAACATGAAGCAGGTGAATGTCACCATGTCTATGTGGGATTCTTTGTCTATTTCAGGGCAACCTAAGATCTTGAAGAAAGCCATGATAGAGATAGCAACTCCCCAACCTGCAAAAGAGGCTGCAAAGCCAGTGTTGATTAACATTGATCAAGAAAAGGAAGCTACAAGTAGCAACTTCAAAGCCAATGCCATGCAAGGTAGGAATTCAAAGCCTCCTCCCTTTTATGTATCTTTAATTATTGGAGATTCCTTAGTACATAATTGTATGGTAGATAGTGGAGCTACTAGCACTATAATGCCTAAGAAAGTAGCTAACCAATAAGGACTTAAATACGAGCCCTTCCAAAAGAAGGTGACTCAACTTGATGGATCCTTAGTCAATCCTATAGGTGTGGCTAAGGATACCAGTCTAATCTGCATGCTAGTCCTAATTTCTCCATCCTCCTAGACATATATATCATAGATCTCCCTGCATTATTTTCCATATGTTTATCAAGGGAGTTTACAGCTAAGATATATCTTTCTTTTGATTGGTCTCATATGCTCTTCCACACAAGATATGGTACTAAGGTTACCACTAAGTTTGAGAAATTGGTAGCACACCATATAGAACCTTATGTGTCCAATACCATCAATGCCAATTGCCCCATATTTGATAGTAGTGACTTCCAAACCATTAGTGAAGCAAGCACCAAGATAGAAAATATCCTTGATATTTTCCTAGATGAAAAAGAATCATAGTGTGTTGTTTGGAATGCTGGTTTGGGAAATTATTTGATACAAGAGAGTGATGTCATAGAACCAAACCTTCTTAAAGAGAGTACTAATTCAGAAGATCAGAGTAATTAGGTTTGGGAACTATTTTTTGATGGAGCTAGAAGCAGACATAGTTCTGTTGGTGGTGCTATGCTAGTGTCCCCAAAAAGAGAAAGGTACTATAATGCCTTTAGATTTAGTTTCTCCTACACTAGAAATACTGCAGAATATGAAAGTCTAGTCAATGGACTAGAATGGGCTAGAAAAAGAGGGCTTAAGGCCTTGAAAGTTTATGGTGACAGTGATTTAGTTGTTAGCCAAGTAAGAGGGATAAGTGAAACCAAAAATGATACCATGAAAGCATACAAACATAGAGTTTGGGATGCAATTGAAGACTTTTGTGCTTTCAATATTGTTTCTATCCCTAGAAAATTAAATCAAAATGCAGATAGGTTAGCTCCTATTGGATCTCAGTTTGACATCCCTAATAGCATCTCAAAAGAAATAGATCAACAACACATCAAGATTATTGTCAGACCTTCTATTCTTGATAATGATGTTAATTGGCAAGTGTTTGACAATGATGAACAAATTTTGCAGTTCTTGTTTGAAGAAGAATTTTTTCAGAGCATAATCAAGATAGGATATGACAAAGCTATGGCGATCAGGTAATACAACTGAAGTCCAATAAGATGCCTAGAGGTCTTGTCACCTTAGAAGCTGTCTTCAACAAGGATGATGAAGTTAAGAAGAGCAAAGCTAGCCTGGTAGTCCAACAAGAACATTGTGTTGAATTAGAGTTGGAACCAGGTAGGAGCTTACAATTTGGAAAGATAAACACTGAATTGGAAAAGCAATCTTACACTCAGTTATTCAAAGAATTCAGTGATGTTTTTTCATGGCAATATGAAGATCTCAAAGGTTTTGATCCAGTCCTTGCTCAGCACACTATTGAATTGGAACCTAATGCTAAACCAGTGAGGCAAAAACAAAGGCCTATTAATCCCAAGCTTGAGCCACTTATGCATAAATAAGTGCTCAAATTGATAGAAAGTGGCATCATCTACCCCATTAAACATACTAGTTGGGTTTCCAACCTTGTTCCTATTTAGAAGAAGAATGGGGAGCTGAGGTTATGTGTTGAATTCAGAGATTTGAATAGAGCCTCATTAAAAGACCGCCATCCATTGCCCTCTATGGAACAAATCTTACAATGTGTCTCTGGATTTGAGAGATTTTCATTATTGGATGGCTATTCAGGATACAATTAGATCCTAGTTAATGAAGAGGATCAATACAAGACTATGTTTACAACCAAATGGGGAACCATGGCTTATCAAAAGATTCCCTTTGGTTTGTCAAATGTAGGTGCTACATTTCAAAAGGCAATGGATATGGCCTTTAAAAGCCTCATGTACAAGTTTGTGCTAGTCTACCTAGATGACATAACTGTCTACTCAAAATATGTAGCAGACCACATCAAACACTTGAGGAAGATTTTTGAAAGGTGTAGAGAATTTAGGATATCTCTTAATCCCAAGAAATGTGTGTTTGTGGTTCATGAAGGAAAATTATTGGGATATATAGTATCCAAGAAAGGAATTACCATAGATCCTGAAAGAATTGCAGCCATTGTAGAGCTACCATTGCCACATCATAAGAAAACTCTTCAATCTTTCATAGGAAAGATAAATTTTGTTAGGAGATTCTTTCCTAACATTGTAGAACTACTCAAGCCTTTGATAGCCATGTTGAAGAAAGGTTCAGCTTTCAGTTGGACTAAAGAAGGGAAAGCCAATTTCTAGGCTATCAAAGAAGCCTTAACAAAGGCTCCTACCCTGTTAAACCCAAATTTTGGTAAGGATTTTATTCTTTATGGTTATGGAGGTTCAGATGCTATGTCTGCTATGTCTGCTATGTTGACACAAGAAAATTTAGAAGGATTGGAGCAACCTATTGCTTTCTTTAGCAAAGGTTTGGAGGAGTATGAACATACATACTCTTTTGTAGAAAAACATGTACTTGCTATGGTAAAGAGCCTTAAAAAATTTAGACATTTTTTGACCCATAGAAAGGTACATTTGAAAGTTACTCATCCTAGTGTCAAAGAGTTTCTGCTTTCCAAGGACCTAAATTAGAAAAGAGCTGGTTGGATCACCAAGGTGATGGAATATGACATAGATATTCAAACTACCGAGCTGGTTAGAGGTAGAGGTCTTTGGGAACATTTGGCAGGGGGTGAAAGTTCAAAGAAATCAGAGCAAATGGAGGCATCTTTGGTGATGCATTCTACTGAAGAACAAGCCAAGGCAACAAGCTAGTTGCCTAATATGATCAATTATTTGAAGATAGGACAATGTCCTATAGGCCTTGACTCAGCAAAAAGAAGGTACTACAGGTTACAATATATTCCTCTTGTGTTGATTAATGATGTTCTTTTCAGGAAGGATCACAATGGTGTCCTCCTAAGATGTATTGATTCAAAAAAGGTAGGTGATGTTCTATTTGAGTTTCATGATGGACCTACTGGTGGTCATTTCTCTCCTAGGACTACTGCTTTGAAAATCATGACGATCGGGTACTATTGGCCATCTATCTTTAAGGATAGTCATGATTATGTCAGAAAATGTATTAAGTGTGCTATGTTCAAAGGAAAAGAGAGGCTTGCAGCTCTTCCCCTCCAACCAATCAGAATAGATCAGCCCTTCATGAAGTGGGGTATAGATTTCATAGAAATGATTAATCCTCCATCTAGTGCAGGACACAAGTGGATAATCACTGCAACAGATTATTTCACTAGATGGACAGAAGTAGTTGCATTGAAAGAAGCCAATGAGAGTGTTGTCTTAAGTTTTTATGATGACATAGGTCACAGGTTTGGTACTCCTGATTCCATCATTTCAGATAATGCATTGGCATTCACAGGCCTCAAGGTCTCAAAGTGGGCAATTGGGAATGGGATTTATCTGAATACAAGTTCCAATTATTACCCCTAGGGCAATGGCTTGGCAAAGTCGACAAACAAGAACATGATTAGAATAATCAAGAAGACTCTGCAAGACAATCAGAGGGATTGGCATACCAAGCTCAGGTCTACCTTATGGTCAAACATAATTACCCTAAAAAAAATCATTGGTAATTCCCCATACATGTTGGTGTATGACAAGGAGGCTAAGTTATCTATTTCAACTGAATTACCAGCCCTAGACTTAGCCACCTAGTATGCCCTATTTGAAGGAAGTGATCCCATGCAAATCAGATATGCCCAATTGATGGAATTAAAAGAACTCAGAGATAAATCCATGAAAGATATGGAGTTTCATCAGAATCAAACAAAGAAGAGTTTTGATAAAAGAGCCAGGGTCAAAAATTTCAAGGTTGGAGATGTAGTTCTCAAATGGGATGAATTCAGATCAAGACCTAGTAGACATACAAAATTTGATTCATTTTGGGGTGGACCATTTGTTATAACAGAGTGCAAGGGGTCTAATGCTTTCTAGCTATCAACTCTTGAAGGAGATGATTTTCCAATCTCAGTGAATGGATTCCACTTGAAGCCCTGCTTTGAGGTTAATCCCTCTCTATAAATTCTTGTAAATGTGTTTCTTGCTTTCTTTCCCAGTTTTCTAGGTTAGTTTCCTGCTTTCCAAGAAGTGCCTATGCACAACCCTGCCTTTTGGTTTAGTTTTGTCTCTTTGTCAAAGTTTTGTGTTCCCGAGATGACCCCATGCCCAATGAATTGTTTAAGGCCATTGGTTTTCCATGTCTAGCAGGCTGACATCCAGTAGAAATTGCCAAAATGTTATCCTAATTTCCTATGCTGTAAATTTGGCCAAAATATATTCCAGGGTCTCTGTTTTACCCGGCCAAGCATCCCCAAAATATTTCATGCCTTTGTGACTTGTCTTCTAACCTCTGCAATTATTTCAAGTCCTTGGTCTGCAAGTTTAAAATTCAAAAAAAGTAGTTGTTGTGCTTCAAAAACCTTGCAAACCCTAGCCTTCATTCTATTTTGCTGTTACCTTTTTTGGCCACTTAAATTTCAAATACCCATGTGCACTAATTTCTCATTGGCCTATCACCAGTTCTCTTTTCTTTCTAGCGGTCATCCTTTTCTATTCAGTGACTTAGCAATTGCGGTGTTTCTCCTATTCGCTAAATGTTTCACGATCACTGCTAAACAACTAACGAATTGACAAGTGGTTAATGTCTCCTTTGGTCGCGTGGTCACTAAATGTTTGGCAATCACTTTGTGTGGGGTCCCAGCTATCAAGATCGACGGTTGTCATAAGTTCGTGAAGGGTCTGTCAGAGGCTTGCGATCTTGTGACAACCGTAGGATCTTCCAATGGTGCAGCGCTTCAATTTCTCATTGGGTCCACTACCATGTAGTCCAAGGTGTTCACTTTTCATTGGCTGAGGGTAATGATTTGGAACTTTGTCAGTGGGCCCAACAACACTGTCAGTGCTTTAAGCCTTACATGGGTCCACGACCATGATAGCCTACATGGAAGCTTCCTATTGGTTGAGAGATGATGATGAGCAAGCTTGTCAGAGCCGGCCCAGCAGACCGACTTCCCTTCTGATTTGATAGCTGGTGCATGATCTCATGCGTTGTGTCAGAGCCATGAGATTATGCACTGACCATCAATCTTTCTTTACTGTCAGAGCCTTGTAGGTGGGTCCTCGGATGATGACGTTCTCATTTTTGTTTGGTCCACATAATGATGATTTGGATATGTTAGGTGGGTCCTTGATTTGCTGACTTGATCAAATATGATTGGTTTGCGTAGTGATGACTGGTGTTGCAGTGGGTCCATCCATTAGAAGGGTCCCAGTTCTAAAGGATCAATGGCTGGCACATGATCTGAAGGAATATCCGGCGGCCATGAGATCATGCCCTCGCCGTTGGATCAGAATCTTGTTTGTAGTGGGTCTATTGTCAGAGATGCTATTGAGGTGTTTGTTGATGAAGCAGTCAAAATGAATAGAAAGTTGACAGGTGGGGAGTCTGGGCCCAGGGTTGTCAGCTGGGTGATTTGGCAATTTGGGGACTGAGGGAAGTTAGTGCTCCAAATGTTTGGCGGTCCTGATAAATTTTCATATGTTTGCTCATTCGCAAAATGGTTTAGTGGTGTTCCAAATGACCTGACGATTCAATGAATGCTTTGTTCACTAAATCTCTAAATAAATTAGCAGAGGTAGAAAGTATTCCACTATATACACCCTAAAATGGTCGCCTAGACTTTGGGCCCCATTTCTACAATTTATCAAATCCCTGAATCAATATTTTCAAATATCAATAATATTAATTTTATAAATTTCCTTGATCAAATCATAATCAATTCAATATTTCCTAAGGTTTGAGCCTTATTTAATTTTAAAAAGAAATAAAAATCTTGTTTAATTAAGAGAACATGCTCCCTTTTAATTAATTAAAAATATCTTTTAATTAAATAATATAATGACTTTATCCTAAGCCTTTATTTAATTAAAAGGAATTTCCTCCCCTTTTATTTAAATAAAAAAATCCCCACTTTTCTTCTTATCCTATGTTGCACAAATAAAAAATTATTCTTATTTTATAAAAAGAGAAAAAATACTTTTTGTCTCAAATGGACACTAAAGTCAGCTCCTATTTTCCTATTGGAGGATATTTGTGCACAAGGATCAAGCTTCTATTTTTCTCCATCGTTGATTAAGTCTTTTGCCTCTTAATCTCGATCGTCCATTGATTCTCATTCTCTATAAAAGAAGAGCTCTCTTTGTCATTTTCATATCTTAGGTTTTTATGCTAATGTTATGCTGCAGGTTTTCTAGGTCATTTGGAGCTCTTTGAAGACATTCTTGCATTCAAGCTTTGAAGACATTGTTGTTGCATTTCATTTAGCTTGTTTTCTTACATCATAGTTGCATGATAATGGCATTTTTAGTATAGATTTCCTTTATGCAATAGATTAATCTCACATAGCTTAATAGGAGGATTTGTAACACTTGTATTTTCCTTTCATAGCATAGGTAGCATCTTTCATTCTCATAGATTAGTTTGCATTGCATTGCATCCATATTGATTTCATTGGAGATATTGACATTGTTGCCCTTGTCTTCGATTTGGAATCTCTCATTGTGTGGTTGACTAGCAAGGTCATGAGTTTATAGCTCTAGCTGAGAGCAATTTTACAAATCTTGCAACTCCATGCATAGAGAGCTATGGATTGATTTGTGAGGGATCATTATTGAGTTTTCTTGCATGTAAGGATTCATAGAAGTGTGACAACATTTTAGCACACATTTTTGGTACCCAACGTGGGGCAACCCACCTTTTGCATGCTGGTTTTGATTATTTTTGGAGCTAACCCTTGTGCAGATTTGTTTGGAGATGAAAAACCCTAGATTTGAAATATTTGATCATATCTCCCAAATGGATTGGTATTTTGGTCTAAAAATTGTTTTTCAAGTTGGTGACATATCAGAGAAGCTCAAAAAAAATTTCAGAATTTTCAGAGCTAATGTCTATTTTTTATGATTTTTTCTTTGTATTTCATAAAAAATCTATTTTTGATGCAAATCAGCATATTTTTCAAAAAAATTTACATTTTTGGGAAGGCCTTGAAATTATATAGGGGGTCCATTGATTGTGTTTTTAATTTAGAGGTCATATCATAGCTCATTTGGTCAATTTATAAAAACTGGTCTATTTTGGTAAAATGGGTCTCTAGGGCACAAATGAAGAGATTTTTTTTAAATTTTTGCATTTTTGGAAAGCTCTCTATTTTTTGATAGGGGTTTCTTTTCTGCATTTTGGGTTTAGGGTCCAAATTCATGTGGTATAAGTCCAATCTTATTGATAAGGTTAAAAATCAAAATTAAAAAAAGGATATTTGATGATTAGCATGCACTTATTTTTCACATGGTTCAATGCATGATGTGAGTTGTCATTTCAATTATTTGCTGGCTATTATTACTCATAAAAATTGATTTTCAGATCTAACCCTAAGGTTTGCATAAGTTGGATATACATTGCATATCTTGTTTGCTTGTCTTGTTCATTTGAAGGTGCATGGCTTGCTTTCATGGAAAATGCTTAAAACAAACAAAAAAAAGGTGAAATCTACTAAGTGTGTTGCATTGGACTTGAGGTATTTTGTTACATCTCTACAACATTTGGATTTTGGGATTAAAATTGAACCTCTCATGTGTTTGGCTTGAGTGTTTACATGCTTTCATAGAACACATTTCAATTGATGCTCTTAATGGGAAATGAATGCACATAGATTTGCTTTCATACAAGTTTGTGTAAGTGAATGCTTGTGTTTAAACCTTAAGTAATTCTTGGTTCCAATAACAAATATCTCATTGAGTGATTGAGGGCATGGATTCATTCCTTGTTTACATAGGGAGTTAAATGCACCATTTTGTGGACTCACTCTATGTTTACTTAGAGGTAGCCTTCAGTCATGTGTTCGCTAAGTGGCTAAGGTTATTTAGCATTGCCAAGAAATAGGAGAAGATCCAACGGCCGTGTTTTAAAGTTGGGCCAAATTTAAATAATGACATTTGTAAAACGAAAGAGGTTCTTTCTCAGAAGGCTATCCATGGTATTTTCTCTACCCTCTGGTCTTCTACTTCTATAATCTCCCATTGATTATTTAGGCAACTTTAAGGTGTTTTTGGCATTTTCCCTATCCCTACCCTTTCATTTTTTGGATCATCTCTTAATGAATTAAAGTCTATGCATATTTTTCAATGACAACTTAGGGTTCCTGGTCCCTCTTACTTTCTACAATTGTGTGTTTTATTGTGTTTAATTTGATTTAGATGTTTTTGTGGGTATATCTTAGCCCCCTAATAGTCTTGTCTCAATCCTACACCAAGTTGTAGAAGAGAATGTTTACTTCCAGGTTATTGCTTGTGTCTTATGTTCAGGCCCTCCTATGAAACACTTATGCAAGCCTATTCAGTAAGTTATGACCTACTAGACCTAAGCCTTTCATTGATTCTATCCCTCTATGGTGCAATTCATACCCTAATTTCGGTGTATCACCTAGTAGGTAGTTTGCTTTCAAGTTATTTCTCTTTCATGCATTCCTTCTATCCCTTTCCCTCAAAAGTTTTACTTTCCTTTCAAGAGGCAAATTAAGGTGATTATCCAAGAGGAACCAGCCTAGAACCTGGAGGTCTCATCTCAGTTAGCAAAGGTCCAACAACTTGGAGATGATTCCCATGTTTTACTAAGTTATCAAGACCAAGAGAGTTTGAAACAAGGGTACAAACTTAGTGTCTAACAATCACACAGACACAATTTTGAAATGACCTTCCAGAAAGTTTTAGTGCATGTAGACTATCCCATGCAACATTTTTGATTAAGTAAAACAAGTTTTACAAGGTTGCTAAAATCGACAGTCAAAAAAGAGAAACAAACAACAAAGAGAGAACATAGCTATACAAAACAGCATAGAAAAAGGCCACAAACTGGCCTAGGGTAGAGAAGCCACAACAAAATAGAGCTGGTCATATTTGTATGACTCCCTCAGTAATTTGGAGTCTTTCCTTATCAAGGATGTTCTTCGCTTCACTAGGGATTTCTTCACCTTCTCTCCATGTCATCTTAACATCCTTCGTGATAGCAAGATTAGAAAACCAATTAGCGGCACTATTGCCTTCTCTGTAAACATGAGAGATATACACCTTCTAAAAAGAATTGAGTATAGCACAGGTTTTAGCAATGATGTTGGATATAGACCAGGAGGGTGGGTAAGTGTAGTTTAAGTAGTTGATGATGTTCATCAAGTCACCTTCGAGCCAGAGCTTCTTGATCCCAATTTCCTTGGCAAGAATGGTGACTTGGAGAGTTGCATAGGCTTTAGCATAATGGTTGGATTCAGAGCCCAAAGGTAATATGATAGCCCGCAGGCCAAAACTGAAACTATTTCTGATGATACCTTCACTACTAGCAAGGCCCGGGTTCCCTTTAGTAGCTCTATTGAAGTTGGTTTTTTCCCAGCCTATCAGGGGACAAATCCAAATACAATTCATTCTTTTCTCCTGGGTCACAACTTGATTCCTACCTGCAAAATGGTTAGTTCTCCCACAAGAGAAAAATTTTCTTTCACTGCATGTTGGATTTGATCAAAGATGATTTTGGTGGGAGAAGAGAAATCTCAAAATATGCGGTTGTTGCACTCTTTCTAGACTCCCTAGCAAAGCTGAGGAAGGATCCAGATGTAGTAGGTCTAGAAGTTTGGGTTAAACATATTGAAAGTCCATTGAGAGAAGAGGTCTTGGAAAGACAGGGGGAAGCACAAAGTTAAATTCAGGACTGAGAAAAGACATTTCCAAATGTTGCTAACAAAAGAGAAGTGAATAAATATGTGGTCCACCAATTCTTCCTGGCATTTACAGAGAACGCACCTGTTGGGAATCTGGAAACCACACTTGGTGAGATTGTCAATAGTAAGGATTCAGATCTAGGGCAGGATCTAGAAAAAAACATTTATTTTGGGTGTGAGATCTAGGATCCAAGCTTTAGCCCACAATGGGTTGACATCCTAAATATGAGGTATCTGGAAGGAATAGGTAGAGGCAATAGTGAAGATACCATCATGGGAGTCTTCCTAGATAATCTCATCTTGATCTTAGGAGAGAGTGACCGCATTGAGGGCTTTCATCAACGGTTTCACATCTTGAGAGATATGGGAGAGATCCCACCATTTACCATCTCTTCTATAGTTGTTGACTTGAGTCCCATAGAGCTAGGTGTAGACACATCTCCAGGCATAGAATATATCAAAATCTCTCAAACAACCCATCTGGAGCCAATGGTTGTTCTAGAAATTGACAGCTTGGTCATTCCTCATCTTCTATTTGGCTCTGGACTTAGCCAAATCCTTGGCACTAAGGAGACCATTCCAGATAGTGAAGCCTTTTGGGGAGTCAGTCTCTTCAAAGAAGCTATTGATGGAGTTGTGCATATGATATTTATCTTCAAAGGTGTCCCGCCACTCACCTTTGCTGTTGAAGATTCTCTAAATCTATTTGGCTTCAAGAGCTTTGTTAAACATTCTTAAATTCCTTACTCCATGTCCTCCTACATTTTTAGGGCAACAAATCTTCTCCCAAGCTATGAGAGGGATCTATTCCTCAGTTCCAGACCAAATAAATCTTCTCTGTATTTTTTCTATTATATCCGCAACTTTGGCAGGAATGGAGAAGAGGTTGAGAGCGTAGGTTGGGAGGTTTTGTAGAGTCGATTTGACCAGTTGAGTCTTTCCAGCTTGGCTGAGAGAGATCCCTTTCCAACTTGCAAGCTTCCTATTGAACCTGTCAATAAGTTTATTCCAAAAGGCTCCTAGAGGTTTGACACCTAAGGGTAGGCCCAGGTAAGAGGACGAAGGCGTTGATACTGCAACCCAAAATATTAGTGATTTTTCTCTGTCTTTCCTATGGGGTATTGACAAAAAACATGGAGCTTTTGTTCCAATTTATGAATTGAATAGTGTCTCTGATGTAATCATTTAGGAGATTCTTAACCACTTTAGCTTCTCCAACTGAAGCTTCTCCTCCAAGGATGGTGTCATCCATGAATTGTTGGTGTTTGAAAATATTGGTTCCTGATTAAGGGTTGATGACTTTCAGATTCCCCTACCTTTTAGAAGTAGAAATGAATCTGCCTAGGTACTCAACAAGGATAATGAAGAGAATAGGGGAAAGGGGGTCCCCTTGCCTTAGGCCCCACTAGTAAATTTTAGCCTATTTTTCGACAAGGATTAGTCAAATTGTCGACGCTAATATGTCAACCAAATGAAAAAAAATGTTGTCAAACTTTTTTCGTCGCTTATATGACGCTAGAAATAGTCGTCAAAATTTTGACATTGAAAGTAGTTGAAATATCAACCTAATCATCATCGAAGTGATTGCTTCAACCTAGATCATACATTTTATCTATGTGACCAAATCACATTGAAATTTCGATGACATGTGGTCAGAAAAAATGTCGAAGCGATTGCTTCAACCTGGATCATACCTTTTATCTATGCAACCAAATCCTGTCGAAATTTTGACATGTGGTCAGAAAAAATGTTGAATACATAGCGTCCGCATCGAAATGCTAAAGAGAGTTGGTCAAAATATCAACATACAATTTAATTTTTTAAATATATATATATATATATATATATATATATATATATATATATATATATATATATATATATATATATATATATATATATATATATATATATATATTAATTTCACTATTTTTATTATTTATCTAATAATTATTCATGATATATAATTATAATAATCATAACTTACGTCGATATTAAGTATCGACTAGATATCTTATTGTTGTATATATTTTTCGTACATTGATTGAGATCTTAAATTATTGAACTTCTTTTTGTTTCAATAATATTTTAACATTTTCTACTTAACAAGGCCAACCATGTGAAGGTGGAAGCTCATCGGGCCCCTCCTAGGATCCTCTTATGACCCTTTATGACATTTTAGGACCTCTAAGATGTATTCTTAGGGATTGTAAAGGGTCATAAAGGGTCATAAGGGGTCTTGGGACACAACAGCTAAGAAACATAAATGTATGTATCATGGTCACAATTGTTTGGAGACACAACATAATTGAATGCTATACCTAGATGATGCAACACAACCACTACTCCTGTAGTTCTAAGTTGACAGTACGGGATCCAAAAACCAAAGATAAGGAATCTATATATCATTTTTGGATCCACAGTGTCAACTTAGAACTGCAGGAGTAGTAGTTGTGTTGCATTTTCTAGGTATAGCATTCAATTATGTTGTGTCTCCAAACAATTGGGACCATGATGCCTACATTTATGTTTCTCAACTATTGTGATACCTAAATTTATGTTTTGTAGCTGTCATGTTTATTTGCATGTTCTTTGTGTTTGGCTTCTCTCCCTTGCATTGAAAATAAGTGTTTTCCCACTCTGAATCAAGAATGCACATGCAACACATGCAGAATATGCACAGATAGTAGGTGGAGTTGAAAAAACACAACACATTTATATTTTTTTAATAGGTCAAAATTACAATGTTCACGATGGTCTATAACTTAAAATACACAATTAAAGACCTCTATAAAAAAATGCAACCTTGTTGTATTTTTCAATTCCACCTAATATCCTATGTATATGAATTGAGATTGCATATTGAAATAGGCTTCTCCTTCTGCATTGCCTGAAACCAAGAGACTATTAGAGTTAACATCTAAATGGTGTGTCTCATCATCACAACTAATCCACCTTAAACAATTGAATATGTTTGCTTGTATTAAATATTCATTAATCAAAATTTGAATAGAAAATGTATACCTTGAGTACTACAATTCGCATTAGAATCGATGCCTCCATCGTGCTCGGACGGTGCAGTATCAATATCAACAGGCTGCATTCTAATGTAAATAAAATGGCTATAGATTTAGATGATGATATCCTAGAAATCCCTAATTCACTGGATGAAAGTCAAATTAGGGTAATTTATCATAATACACCCAACACTCAGAGTTGTATGGGTTGTTGAGTTGCTTCCTGGACAAAACCCTAGGCTAAATATAAGTCATGTATTTAGCCAGAGAAAGGAAAATATATCTGCAGCAGTATAATATTGGAAGGTTTGGAAATTGAGTCATAGATCGGGTACGTGGATCTCTGAAACACCAAATTAGGGATTTCTAGGATATCCTCATCTATATCTATAGCTATTGCCTCTGTTGTTGTAGGTGCTTTTCCCCTATTTGATATTTATCTTTAGGTGTCCACACTCATTCTGTTGGTTGTTGCTAGTAGGTCACAATCAGTGATTGGGAGAGCCCTATTTTGGCACTAGTCATGTAGTACAAGCACTAGAATTGAGTTTTTCGGCACGGAAGGGAAATTTTTGTATATCAACATGTGATAGAGTTTTTTGCCAAAACTCTATCACATGTTGATATACAAAATTTCCCAGCTTGTGCGAAAAAACTCAATTCTAGTGCTTGTACTGAGACCTTAAATTATTGAGCTTCTCTTTCTTTCAAGAATAGTTTAACATTCTCTGAGAAACATCTATTGAATACATCTATTGGAGGACCTTGTATTCATGAGCTACAGATGTATTCAATAGATGTTGGAAAGCGATCATTCCTAGCTACTATTGTTCTATAAGTTTTGTCTCAATCCCAATAGGTTGTAGTTTCATTTTCTAGATGTGTAAGTTAGAGGGGGCTTACAATAATAAATCATGTAATGAGGGGGCTTAGAATACTAGTATATGTAAATTTCATTATTTAATAATATAAATCTATTAAAATTTTTTTAGTTGCCTCATATAACTTGAGGTTCATCCTATATTATTTTGGTTGTTATGGACCTCCTCCGCTCTCTAAATTTATTCCTTATCTATGGTCTTTGTATCCTGTAGTGTCAACTTGGAATCGGAGGTGTGAAAATTGCACTCCATCGCTTGGGTATACAACTCAATTACGTTGTCTCCAAAAAATTGTGACCGTGATGCCTACAATTATGTTTCTCAGCTATTGTGAAATCTGCATTTATGTTTCTCAACTATCATGTTTATACCTTCTCTCATTTTTTGGTGTAATTCCTCTTTGAGTATCCCCATTCTCCTTTGCATCCAAAATGAACTCATTCCAATCCCTCACTGGAATAAAGGGAGACTTCATCCCACGCCGCACTCAAACTTCAATGAGACTTCATACCATGTAGCGTTCATAGATTACGTTCAATGCATTATTTATGCTTACATATTGGTGGGAAAACTCTTGAAAACACACAAAAGAGATTGCATTAAACCATGTTGTTTACATGACACATGTAGTTTAACTCTAGTGTAAATTAGCATTGCGTACAAATCTGCAGACACTGCTTGGTATGAAGCCTCACTCAAGCTTGGAAATGATAGTCAATCCATAGTCAAGGTCAAGGAACAAATGGAATAACCAAGAAAACACTATATGTTAAATCATGTGATTGATAATAGATTGGGGCTCACCTGAGCCATAAACAATATGAAGAATTATTCTAAGAAAAGAAGTAAATCAAATATATGTGCACTTGAGGCAAAGACAAATTATGTCATATCAATATTAAAATATTAGTTACAATATGAAAACACTAAACTAACTAATTCTTGAGTTCATCTCTACATATGGTTGCAACAAAGATATGCGATTACAATATAGAGAAGGCATCGTAAAAATATAATTTCAAAATTTTCCCTAGCCTAATACGTTTTGCATTCAAATCCTTCATCGTGGATAAGTGGAGATGGGCAGATAGATGCAATTGAGTTGTCATCGACCCAACTAAAGTATCTGCAGCCATTATTTCCCTGTGATACCCAGTCTACATTAGTTCTTAAATTATAATGAATAGTATTTACATTAGAAACTTTAAATATATACACATTAGTAATCTTTTTTCTATTTGGGCAACACCAAAATTATCGTCCAGGGTTGTTCGGTGTCTGTGAAGTCTTCAACACACACTGACCATCAGCACATTGATAAGAGTCATCCAGCCTATATCAGTAATGCACCGCACCATTGTTACTACATTTATTACTTTTACATGAAATACACCAAGGAGTAGCATCAAAAATATTAACCATTTACAATAATGAAAAGTAAACCTAAATCAAATAGCTCATTTTTTTATCAGCATGTGTAGTCTCTATGTATATGAAAAATGAAAGAAATATGAAGCTAAAATAAAATAGTGAACAAAATAGTATTCTACATAGAGTGAATGAAATATACCATCAAAAGAAGGTGAAAAAATCCTATTACGAAGCACAGACATAGGAAATCAAAAAGGGACAAAAGACAAGAAATAAGAAAAATCATTACGACTATAGAAAAATCATTTATACTATAATAAAAAAAAGAAACACTCTTTGTCAACAATTTTCAAAATCATTAGGACTATAGAAAAATAATTAAGACTATACAAAATCAAATTTTAGATACATCGACGGTTTTGATGCTTTGCCATTACAACAATTGAGCATTCATCATTTGGTATTGTGTATTTAACTTAAGTATGTCAACAATCTTCAAAATCCTGTCACCAAGCACAGACAATAAATAAGAAAAATTATTAGAATTATAGAAAAATCAAGTTCTAGAAATGGATAGTTTTGATATTGCTTTGCCATTACAACAATTGAGCATTCATCATTTGGTACTTCTTGGTTTATTCTATTTAAGTTTTTTAGTTTTCGTGTTTATGTGCATGTTCTTTATGTGTTTGGCTTCTCTCCCTCGCAAGGGATATGTCGATAGGTAATTGATTTGAAAGAATAATGATTTGACAGTCTTTTTTCAAGATAGGCGTAATCATCCCGCCAACCTTAATTAGCAACATTGGTGTCCTATCATTGCACAAGTGCAAGATGATAAGGGTCGATTCAAGGAGGGAAGAAAAAAAGTTCATTTTAACCTTACAAGGCAAGAGGGGAGACAGTCCAAATAATTCTATGGTGACTATTCCAAACAATAGACAAATGATGGAATTGCTAACATGTTTTCTTTTCATGTTTCTAACAAGTTTTTTGCAAATAGAACCATCATTACAATAGAACCACTCTTTCAAGATATTCTTGGCCAAATCGACCTAGATAAAGAAAGAAGATTGATCATGGAAGATAAATAATTATGATTGATAATAGAGGATAAATAATATAATAATGATAGATGTTGATGAATATTATTAATGGATCAAATAATAACATATTTATAGATGAAAGAATAATTATTTCAGTGTCTACAAGCTCCATTAGCTAAAATAATGACCAACCAAATATGGTTGTGGTAGTTGTAATAGGATTATATATACACCAAACAAGGAATGTACAGGCAGGATCCCTTATATGTACAGATGAGAACAGGAAATAAAAGATAAAAACCAATTTGTGTGTAATTTGTGATTTTGGAAAGGTCTTAAGAGCCTTGTTTTGGATTCGATTTTCTTTATGCAATAAGGGCCTGTTTGGTGCATGGAATACCAAATGTCAGATATACTCAATTTTGGAAGATGCTGCAATTCTGGAAGATACAAATTCTGAAAATGATTTCTGGAATATGAGATGACCTGTTTGGTTCACCTACAAGATGACTAAGAAGATGCATAAGGAATTTTAATTCTATAATTTAATTTCTTTAAATTTGTGTGTATACATCTATATATATACATACATACATGTGTGTATATATACATATATGCACACATGTGTGTATATACACATACACACGTGTATATGTGAATACATGTGTGTATATGCACACATATATACACATATGCACACGTGTATATATACACACATACACACATGTGTGTATATACACACACATACACACATACACACACACGTGGATTTATATATACACACATGTATATATATATAGATACGTGTATATATACAAACATACACATAGATATACACATACATGTGTGTATATACATATACACACATTTGTGTATATATACACACATATACACATATACACATATATGGGTATACAGGGTCTCTTTCCTTTCCAAAATTGGTGGGTGGTTCCTGCAAAAGTGGCCTTTTATCAAACTATCAAAATTAATGCCATATGTTGCTTACATTTGATTAATTTTCCATATTAATTACTCTCTTCAGTTGTATTAGAAACTTTTGCCTTAAGCATGTGTGATGCAAACCTGTAACACCTCTTTTTTCCATATGTAATCATCATGCTCTATTTCTTGGTAGTTGTGACTCTTAATGATTAAACCATCTTTTGATCATGTTATTGCACTTGATATATGAGTATTTCATGTAGGTGCCTTGGTTGATCTCTTATCTCTAGTTCAACATACTATAATTATTTATTATCCTGATCTCTTTCATGTAGGTGCCTTAGTTGATCTCTTATCTCCTATCTCTAGTTGAACAAACCAAACACCTAATCATTGGTTGATTGCGTATAGTCTCCTGATTTGAATCGCATCCACTACTCTGCAGACTACACTAGTCGGCCGTAGTTAACCTCTGTGATACCACGTGGAATGTCAGATTATTACTGAAATATGATGGCAGTGATGATAAGCTGACATAGGCGCCCACCAGAGCGAAAACCATTATTCTCGCTTTGGAATTCCCTATCGCTTCTACCAGTGAGGCATTTAACAGTTCAGTCTGCAATAACGATGATTTCTGTGTGTTATATTTCACTTTCTTCTTGCCACAATTTTTAGAGTTGAAATTTACCATTAGAATTCACCTCAAATTTTCCACAAAAAAACTAATAATTTTTTTGTTTATAAAGATCAAATTATCGAATGTTTTTTCTAGTGAAAATATGCTTTTAATTTCTGGAGTCAATTTGTCGAAAATAAAATCCACTAAGATTTTGTTTCAAATTCAATGGAAGAATGTCAAATGAACCAGCAAAGATATTTCTGAAACCCTGGGCTCAGGTTTGCACAAACAATATTTTCTCTATTTGGACACAATTCAAAATTTGTCGAAACATATTTTGCAAATTCTCACCTCAATTTCATAAAGATTCTGTTCTTTTTGCATAACAAAACATCATAAAAAACCGTATTAATCTTATTTTACAAAATTTGCATTTGCCAATTTTCAGGAACTTTTACCTAAAGCAAAAATGGAGATTAGAGAAATACAATTAAAATCTTGGAGTTAATTCGACAGGTTCGTGTACTCCATAGAACGATAAGCGAACGAAATTGACCAAAAGTTAAGATTCTTTGGATGAAATGCTAGGAGATAATGCATGTTTTATTTGCCAATCCCAGGAATGAAAGAATGTTCGGTTAAAGAAACTCCTGGCTAGTAATTTTAAAGAAGTATATTCCTATACTCATGAGCTGAAATTTTTTGCCACTGATCACATTTCCTTAGATTTGATAGATGGAGAAAAAAAAGTTACAAAATAATTCACTCAGCTTTTCCAATTTGTCAGAAAGTAAACAAAATTTGAAGTTCATTAAACTTGATTGATAGAGGAAAGAAAGTTACAAGATATTTTACGAAGCTGAGCCCATTCAAAAAAACGTATATGCCTGGCATCAGTTTGGAGTTATGGAATAGATAGGAGATATGAGTAAAGCATTGGGCATTGATCGAGCATGAGACTCTTGCTTATGGTGAGGCCATCTACAATGTCATCAATTTAGAGACGTAGCTATAAGGGAACAAGACTATTACATCATCAATTCTGTATGAGGAAAATAATAATTACTTGGTAGCCGCTTGCACTGGGATATGAGATGCAATAAGAATTAGAAGGGGATATTGATAGTTGTTACCAGCCAATTGACTTGGCATCCAGGTGGAAGAACCACTATCTACCCCTCCATATTGGACTATATAAAAATTCATCAGTAGATGTATATCTACTTAATCACATCCCACACTCACTCTCCATTCAAAGACGTAGATAAAATTCTTGAAGACACCATTGTTAACGGGACTGAAGGGGGAATGGTTATATTTGAAGTAATACGAATTATTAGGCGGTTTCATACAAGTATTGAGGGATTCCTTTCGTTTCTTAAGACAAAACATCTTGCCCAATAGATTCAAAGATATATACACCAATCAATTATGGAGAGTCCATCTTGAAAAATCTTAATATTTGTCAGCATCAAATTCATTGATGATTATCAGATAATTACGGAAGGTGGTGATAATCACTATGGTCTCTATCCTCATCGATGGAGTGGAGTATATTGTAGATGACACTAGCCATCCTCTATACCCGATAAGCATCTGAGTTCTTATTTTTACAAACAGCAATGAGAAGACAATAGTCCGGAAAAAAAAAAAACCTTTCTATATTTAATTCACTATAGAGTGTTATCAGATTTTATCTCTAGTGATGCATCAATGAATATCTCACTACATAAATCGATAGCTAAATCAATTAATGGTGAAAGATGTTATGAATCAATTAATGGTAAAAAATGTTATGAATCAATGGAAAGTGACTGGTGGTAACAACATTTCTGTGATCAAATATGATTATTATGGGCTAAGGCATAACTGATAGCAATAGAAGTTATCATATTAATTGATAAGGCTTGGGATGATGTCTGAATTAGTGCAAACACCAATAATTAAATAATTATTGATTATCATCCCTATCCATAATCGATATCATAGGAAGAATATACATAAATGAGATGAATGGATACTCTCATACAAATGAAAAGAAAGATATTAATAAAAATTGCAGAGTATATTATAGATGGTTCGTACTTATATTGCAAGAGGTATGAAGGTTGTCACTGAAGAAAAACATAAGAATTTCCAATCGCATTCTAAGGGAAAATATCAAAGAGGATATGCAAATAGTAAAGTTTTGGATAGATATATAATTGTAGATCACATAAGGTCATAGTATATAAATCATAGCATATTATGTCACAAACTTATGTTGAAGAAGGATCGTGTTATATAGCTACAAGATTGCATCAAAATAAAGTATAAAATACAAGGGAAGTCGTCAGGTCTTATTTTCATATTGGTTGATCACTACTAGATAAAGGTTGTAGAGAACCTCTGTTAAGTACAAGAGTTTGTGGATATGTACATATTTCTTTAACAGGTTGATATAGGGATCTTGTGATTGTGCTCTATGGGTTGCACGTATTGTGGAATTTTAATGATGTTTTGATACTTAGGAGGTATGGATGATATATGTATTATGCAATCGAGAGGAGAATAGATTGGAGGGTGATACAAATCTAGATTGGTCAGAATAGAAGATGGAGATCAGTTAACATACAAACTTACTCTAATAATTATTGAAAATGACTAAACATTCGACAAACATATCTGCATATTTGAATTGGCATAGAAAAACATTGTTGAAAGCATTATAAATTGGTTACACACACACCATTTATATCATGCATAGCATCATTCGATGAAGTGAGAAGGATAAGTTAAGGTAATTGTCCCAACTATCTAAGTTAATTGAAAAATGGGATAGTACAAGTAGGATAGTAACCAATGATTAATATAATAAGATACCAATAATGTATGAATTCAACATCTAATCGGTAGTTATGATAATGAGATGTGATTTGTAAAGAAGAAAATTAGCATAAGGATCAGAATGAAACCAATATGTTATAAAGAAGGACAATGGATATGAGTATTATATTAATGGGCTCACCTAACCAAAGGAAATATTTTAAAATATTTAAAAAGATAAGTATCTCATGTTTTATTAATCCATATGAATCTACAGTTTCTGATTCATTAAATAATAAATTTCGTATGCTTCTATCATTTTTTATGATTGGGATAGTTTAGCTTTATGAACTATTCATAATCTATCTCTAAGATCTTTAGAAAGGTCAAGAATTTGGCAAAATTTAGCTTTTAATAAAATAGATGATTCAGTCAACTTGGACAAACTTGATCATATTGATTGAGAGGGAGTTCAGTATTGAAGGTAAAACAATTATAAGATTATAGTAGTGGGAACTCATGGATAGAATTGCCGATGAGATGCACGTGGATAGAATCCATGATTAAGGCATTCCATACATCATGAGACTACAACTCATTGAGATAAACATCATACTAGAGGTCTTTATTATCTTCCCTCAAGTCCAAGAGGGAGTGTTAATGTTGTGGCCTTGGAAAAGATCAAAAAGCATCATATGCTAGCCGATGTAACCTTATGACTATTCAGATTATTCGTATTGGTTCTCTTAGGAAGGAAGGTATGAGGTGAGATCCTGTAGTGACACTGAGTTGAGTATATAAATAGGGTATGCCTTCATGACAGAGGGAGAAGCTAAAGGATATGCATTAGTGGACTTTCGAGGATCTTGATTTAGAGTGAGTAGCCCATGTTTTTTTGGTTCTCTAGTAATCAAGAAATTATAGTAGAGAATTATGGTTATTACCATGTGAGAAGGCTATATGGCAGAGGGAGAAGCTAGAAGATCAAATTAAGTTGGCACCCCAAGATCTTGGTCATACAAATTTAGAGGAAGTGTACCATGTCAAGATGGTCTATAATTTGTAAGCTTAGAATTCACCAAGACTATGAGATAGTGTGAATAAATGATCGATATTCTTACCAAACCCCTTGCTAGAAAGAAGATTGTGTACTTTCAAATAACCTTGGTATGTTGAGGAGTAAAGCGTTAGCCAAAAAGAAGGTTTTAGCTTCAGTGATCCATCATTTTTTTATCTTAAATAATTCTTGTCTTTGATAGACAAGTCTAAGGTGGAAGTCTTGGTTTCCACTCTCTGAAATGAGCCATGGTGGATTCACCCTCTAAGAAGAGTCAAGGTGACTTTATGGGTCCATTCATTTTTGTTCAAAGAAGATGATGATCTTCTGTGTAAATAATTGGGATTACTATTTCAAGGTGATGATCTTGGCAATAGTTAACCAAGCTTCAAGATTGACACCCGAACAGGGATGTCCTGGACTGTACTGGATATATTGATGCTTACGTTATTACTAGATTGTGTAATAACTACTATATCATGATTGACACCCTAACAAGGTTGTCCTAGATTGTGTCAGATATCATGATATTGAGATAATAAGTATTGATCATGACTAATGACTTCTTTATGTTGCTCTGAATTAGTTGGGGATTATAACAACATATGAATCAAGATTAGACTACATTAAGTTCTTGTCCGAGAATGTGCCGGATATATTGATTTTTATCGCTCAACCTAGTTCTGAATTGGTCAGGGATTGCGATAAATCTTCTATCAGAATGAGTACATTATATTAATGTCTTGAGCTGTGTCAAATATCTTGATATGAAGTTATGTTTTAGTTATCACTAAAATCCAGTTCTGAATAAGTCAGGTATTGTGATGACACCTAGTCAAATCCTCTCTTGCTAAGAGGGAGTGTTAAGATATAGCTACGATGGGATATGGTAATATATATATATATATATATATATATATATATATATATATATATATATATATATATATATATATATATATATATATATATATATATATATATATATATATATATATATATATATATATATATATATATATATATAAAGATCATTTGATAATTGTATATGTTACAATGTAGTTAATATTAACAATCGGTTATGAAGGGTCATGACCCTACGTAGCATAAGCCACGTATGGTCATGGCTCTTCAAGACATGACTATTCAAAGGATATAAATGCATATTGATGGCCAGTGCAAAGATCAATCGCAATGGTAATCTATTTCAATGCAACACTCATATATATTCTCTATAGGACAATCTTGATTTCACAACAATAAGTATTGTCAATTTTTGAAGCAAGGTTATTGGGGCTTTTTAAGTAGGTATCATGTGACACTTTGAAATGTCTATTTTTTAGATCCTATGTGCATAACCCACAACATATGTTATTACTACTTAGAAGTCAACACAATAGATCTAAAGAATTAGGTTGCATATGGAGACAACAATTATTTTTTTTGAAATGTGATGTACAATTTAGGATATGTGGGTGTGTAAAGTTGGCTATAATAGTTGCTTGTATGATTCACCTATTAAATTTATTATTTTCAAATTTTGAAATATTGTCAATGGAAAATGTTTTAGGATCACAACATGCATTCTATTATTACATATGTGAGTGACTCCCTAAGGTCATAACTTTAAAAATTATAGATGTAAACAACTCTCAAAAGGTTGTAAGATCAAGTCACACTCATTCTGTACTATTTTAAAATTCTAAACATTGTCAAATTAGTGGTTGCTATATGATTTCATATTAAGTTACACTCTTTGTACTACAATTTTTTGAAATTGTTAAATTGTTTGAAAATTCACAACTATTCCAAACCAAGCTGACATTTTATTTCTTTGTTTTATAGAGAGGAATTGAAAATTTAGTTAAGGTATATGGAGCTTGCTCTTTATTTGGTAAGCTCCTCAATAACTCCTCAATAAATGTGCAATAAACATTTTTCTATTCTATAGGAAAATCAGGAGTATAACTTCACATGTATTTGAAAATATGTTTTTGATAAAGGAAAGTAGCAAGAGGGTGCTGGCCCATGGAACAGAGGACTAGTAGCACATTAATAGCACATTAATAGCACTAGTCAGAGAGCAGATGATTAATAGAAAAATATTGACCAGTCTGCCTCTATCAAAGACAAACTTAAAGAACATCTTGGGACAAGCCCCCACAAAAGCTGCAAGCTTTAACCAAAAAAAGAACCAAACGACCAAAGTGAGCCCTTTAAAATTGTCAACATTCACCTGATCACAGGAAGAAAATAAATTGAAAGAAAGAGACACAATCATCACCAAAAAATTGAAGAAGTAAGCTCAGGCCGCAAATAGCTTGTCCATCTTTCTCTATCAGAAATGAAAGTCCAAAAACCACTACACCTCCATCCCAAACCAATGTTGTCAAAGATATTCCCACCCACTGCAAACTCCTTGTCCACCTCAATAGAAAAAGGGGCCACCTCTATAGGAGTAGAGAGTAAAAAGATCCAAGTAACAAGGCTGAAGCTGAAACATTTCCTTCCATTAGTATGACCACAAGAGGTAGCCCAGAAGAATTCCACCTCGATAGGAGTCTCCTCCACCTCCAAGTTCACGAACACAATCTCCACCTCAATAGGAGACTTTTCAACCTCCATAGAAGGCTTCCACCACTCCTTCGCAAGAAGAGCACCCACATTCAACAACTCATTTATCCAGCAGTGAGCCACCTCAAAAGGCTGAGTTTCCATCAGAAAAGAAGCTTCCACCTCAATAGGAAGCAGAATGGAAGGAAGAAGGAGAGTAACCTTCAGCAGCTGCAGGACCCATAAGTAAGCCCCCACCACAAAAGTGGGCTGCACCATAGAGTGGAGAGGGAGGGAACTAAAAAAGCCATAAAAATTGAGCATAGGAGGAGCAATAAAGCTTCTAAAACTAGTCCATCTCCCATCACGAGTAGTGGCAAGGCCCACAACACTTAGAGCAATACCAAAAGAGCCTGCACTAGTCTCCCACACAATAGAGGGGATCTGCAAAATCCAAAGAGAGGCCACCTAGAGAGAGCCCAAAAAGGGGAACTGACACAGCCGCCCAACAAAGCTAGGCAATAGAGGAAAATGAGAGCCTCTCCACACCAAAGCAACAAGAGGCAAGACAAGCCTTAAGAAGCAATGCCACAGAGCATCAACAAAGATCTCCACAGAAATAGAGAGGAGGAAAGATACCCAGACAGGAAAATAATTATTCCCCTGCACCAAGAGAGACTGAACCCACATACAGAAAAGATCCAAAATTTGAAAGGAAGAAACAAATTCCATCAGAGAGAACGCCAAAAACCTTCCACCACGTGAACGGAGAAAAGGAGAATGGGATAGATCCTCTGAAAGAGTTTCCACAAAGCCACCAGAATAGGCCCCCTCGAAGATAAAGACCACACCACCAATGAGGTAAGCACACAGCCGACCAAAAGGAATCATGGAAGAAGCATCCTCAAACCCCCAACAAAGCATTCTGAAGAAAGAAAACTAGAGAGGCTCTCCCACATGAGAGCTACTCTCTCTGTCACAACACAGGCAGAAAAAATAGAACAGATCTTGTTTCCCCACCTCTTTAGGCTCTGAGGGAAAGGGGGAGCACCCTAGAGACTGGCCTCCAATAGCATTGAAAACATGCAGAGATCCCCCACAGGAAATGGGGGCACCCATGGTCTCAACCTCTGCATCCTTTCTCCCAAGTAACATAGCCCAAACACCCTAGCTGCTGAGGCTAGGGTAACACAAGCAGGGTCCGAGAAAAGGCCCTCTCGACCACACCTCGCAAAATAGTAGAATCTACCTAGAGAAGGTTTTGAGGACATCAACATCAATAGGCTTCCCTCCATCATCCTCATTGCCTCCTTCCCCTCCCTCTGCATCCTCCCCTTCACCATTTCCACTGCAAACCCTAGCTCCGCCTCCGCATACGCTATTCCCATTCCCGCTCATCATTTTTGAATTAGATAGTATCGTACTTGAGAATATGTTAGAAGGGTGTCAAATGTGGAAATAATAAGGAAGGGTAGGAAAGATAAATTTCATTTATGTATACCTACCTATTAGATGAATTTGGTTTTAAATGCTTTGGTAAAAGCTTATTACATATTACATGTATATATGTTGGTTGCTGTACCATCTCCCTCCCACATCAATGTTTAATTACTACAATGTCATAAATAAATTTTAGTTAGTTACATTGTTGCACTAGATCCATCTAATCTGCTAGTTTCGAGTTGCTAGGTTCTTTGGGCAAGATCAGCATGCTCAATTTGACAGGTTGAACAACGAGAGAGCTAACCACTCTTTGGTTGGGCAATAAAAGTGCCTGGACTAAATTCTCATCTTGAACATAGTAGATGAAGAGTAGTCTGATGGTTGAAGGAGACATGAATGCACACAGTGGTTTCATTTTCATGTATTGATGATTTGGCCTTATGGTCTTCTTTGTGCTTGTGATGTACTTTATATTTGATGTTTATTGATGTATTCAACAAGTTGGTCAACACCTACATTTAGTTGTATTATGCATTCATTTGACAAGTTGGTCAAAATGTAAATGAACATAATGTATCATATTAGTGAAAATTGATAAAATTATATTTCTTTATCTTAATGCAATATTCTTTTGACTTCTTGACTTATCCTACCGACTATATGTATATTTTGATTATTAATCCTACTTAGCATGTTTGTGAAAAGTTAGTCCTTACAATATTTTTCTTCCTAGTCAAGTTGGCTTTGAAGTCGTCTATAGAAGGATTTTTCATGTGGATTCAATAACCCTTATAGTGGAGTAAAAGGTAGATAGAAATGCAGAATATTTATGGCCTATTGTAGATCCAATAAAGTGTCCCTTTTTCCTATACTTCTTTCTTTATATTTAAGGTGGGCATTGTGTTGGCATGGTTACGAGTCTTCCCACCACAACCCACAAACTTTGGAGATAGTATTGCATGGTTTTTATTTTATGTTTGCATAACATCCAAAGGAACTGCGATGGCATTGATGTGGAGACTGAACCTAAATTTATCAAGAAGACATAAAAATAGATCAAAAGTATTTGCAAAAAAACTAAGTCATGTCCAACAGCTGTATCACTTCTTTTTATAATGTGTGTGTGCAATTTATACAACTACTAACAATAAATCATTTTGGTATTAAAATAGGTGGAGTAGAATTATGGACGTCGATTAGAATTAGAAATAATAGTTTTTCTTACCATATGTTGGATTTGTGTTTTGAAGATAGTTCACAATTACAAACTCATCCAATTCCTATTGATATCTAAATTCAGGTCATTAAAATAAAGGCAACTAGATAACGATATTTTCTATCTCACGTTATGGGTTTTCTATTAAATAAATATTTATTTAAAACTATCACAATAGATAGTAAGCTTCAAGTTTGCACATGGAACTTGAAGTGTTTGTTACGTGGGTGAAACACATTACAATATTTTTTGTCATATGAATAATATGAATGATTGCGCTATTATTAGTTCTTTAGATGTAGGGAAATTAGTGAGTTTGATATAATGAAATTGAATATAATGGATGTATTTTTATATATAAAAATAAAATTTAATAATAAAATTATTATTTTTCTTTACTTCTTGGAAGCTTTATTTTTCATTATAAGGAAACAATGGGTTATGCAATCTTAAGTGACAATGAAAGCAACAAGGGTTTTCTGCAAGAGATTTTGGTGAAAAAACAAGTGCAATAGAAGGTGCTTTGGAGGAAGTATAGATGAATGGTGTCGTTCTTGATTTGGAGGAAGGAGCGACATATGGTGTCTATGGTATTGGTTTCTTCATTGGCTTGTAGCAATGTGTGCTCCCTCCTTTCTTTCTTCCGCTCAACTTTGTTGAAATCATTGGAGTTGTTCATCTTAGTAAAGGTTGTGCTCCCTCCTTTCCTTAGTTAGGCCTTGGTTGAAGCTTTAGAGTGGTTCCACTTAGTTATGGTTGGTGCTTTGGACATGTTGACCTTTGTGGAAGATTAGATATTGTTTGGCTACAAAGCTCTCTTGCTTTTGTTTTCATTTGGGCTACGATGGTCTTCCCACTATTTTATGGGGATGATATTGTTTCCCTTTGGTCTACTTATATAGGGCCTTCCTCTATCATGCTCTTTTTTCTAATTCTTCTTCCTTTTCCCTCATGTTAGCCTCTATTGAATGTATGTTGGACTTTTTAAAGGTGGAGGGTTTTTCTTCTCCTATAACTTCTCCTAACATGGCAAAAAGTTGATTATTGTGCTATTATCCTCATGGATTTTGTGGGTCCTAAAGTTTTTATAGTTCACCTATTGGCTTTTGAAATTTTCTTGGGTTTTAGTGCAGCTATATCAAGGCCTATTCATTCTTGGGTGGATTTTCCTTGGGCGGGTTTTCCTACTTGTAAACTTTATTGGTGGTAATCTATGTTTCTCCCCTTTTGGTTGTTATTCATTTTCTTTTTTTTGGGGTCATAGTAGCCCACCAGATTCAGTTGTGATGTTTGGTCATTTCCAAACATGGGAAGAAATATGAGAATGGCATATTTGAGTTATCGATGGCCTAGGTTTGTGTAAGAGAGTCTTCATTTCCATTTTGGCCCCAATATATTTCTTTTCTTCCCACCACAGAGGCTTTGAACATGAAAAAAGTGGCTAGAGTAAGGGTAACTGCCACAACTCTCAAATTCATCTCAATTATACTTAACATGAATTGTGCAATGCTTCAATCCATACCCACATATTTATACCTAAATTGTCTGTGACAGGTTTGAATTATTGGTATGGATAATAATGGCTTATCTATGTTGAGCTGCCTCTATCCACTAAAACAAAGAAAATTGCTCCCAAGGTAGCAATAGTATTGGCGCACTTATGAGTTTTTCCACAACATTGTATGGAATTGTTGATGGCCTAGGTGATAAAGTTATATGTCAATTTCAAATGCACAAGAGCCTCGAGCTTAAAAAAATCAATGATGAATTGGATAAACATAGTGATAATAAGTTGATAGCATAATGAAGAAAATTTAAATATATTGTTATATTATATAATTAATTGTATACTAATTTAAATCTACATATATTTTGATATAATATTAAGCATGATTCTCTTTTTCTATGAATAAGGAATAAAAATTTCCCACTCCACTCCTTGAAAACCTCAAACCATTAAGCATGATTCTTTTATTAAATCTAATTGCTAGATTTTGCATCTTCTCTACACCCTAAAAACCTCAAACCATTCCCACTCCTCACTCTCCCACCCATTTTGAATTGTTCCAAGAAAATATGTTGATAATGTTCATATTGATAAATGTTACAAACTCATACAAATTTGAACTCATTCCTCTAACCTTTACCTATTCATATGTACATGTTTATTTCCATGCATTTAATATCTACCTCATCCTTATTGACATAATATCTAATACATTTATCTATCCATGTAACTAAACTAAAAATAATTATCAGTCACTTTTATGAAACATACACAATACCCAACACTTCTATAGATTATTTGAAAACCTAAAAGAATGCCACAATCTAATTCTACTATACATGCTCAATACCCGCACTTAATGAAGAGAACATCAATATAGTAAGATCTATATAAAAGAATATTGATTGAAAATTAAGCTAATTGTACAATAAAAGATCTATGAGATCAACAAAAATATTTTAGAAAATACAATACATGTGTTGGGATGTGTTACTCTATTACTTAGTGGAAGATAGTTAAATCATATGTGTAATGCACATTGATATAGATAATAATATGTTGTAATAAGGATAGAGTGGTATAAGAGGATGTAAGGGGGTATCTACAATATATACTTCCCATTGAAAATAAGGAATGAAAAAGATAATATGAGAGATGAATGCATAATTTATTGTGCTTTATTTTAAGATAGTAAAACATATAACATATGTATATATGAAGAGTTTGTATGAAATTTACGAACTAATGTTTAATGTATGTATCTAGATTTAAAGAAATCTGAAATCTAATTTTATATCAGTAACAATTATTTTGTGACCAATATAAAATTAAGAATTCAATTATGCTATAGTTTAAGAAACACTAGATATAGTAAGATAGTATCATGAACCACGTTCTATACAAATATATGTAGTGGTAAACTTTAGTGAAATAAAAAACATTCTCACAATTAGCGGTAAACTTGTAAACTTGTAAACTTGTAAGCACAAAAGGGAATGCTCACAAATTTTCGCGTGGGCTTTGATTTCAGTTACGAAGACCTGTGTTTACAAGTAGCGGGGCTCAAGGAAACCAAGAGCATTATTTAAAGTTTAAACCGAGTTTACGAGACCCGAGTAGTATTATTTAACTCAGGAAACCATCATCTCTGATCTCAAACGGAAGCTTTGATAGATGAGCCTATACTGAGTCTGCCCGTCCTCGAATTTCGACCACAGCATGACTCCCGCGTATTTGGACGACTTCTTTATCTGAGGCAGCACTTTCGACTTCAGTGTAGCGGCGGGAATGAAACCACTGCCTGCAGCACTGCTGGACGCCGGAAGTCCCAGAAAGAAATTGGTAGTTTTGGGGTATGGAAGTTGTCCCACTTGTTCCACGACCTGATCAGATTGGAAGCGTCTCCATTAGGCGTATTGGCAAGGGGCGTTGTTGTAGAACTGAATCCAAACGTAGTCCAAACAGCCCCGTCTGCAACGCCTTTCCCAGAGAGGCGTCAGGATAAGGACACTGCGGGGCAGCGCTGAGGAACACCTTTTTGCCGCCGCGAGAAGAAAGCGCCCGACACGGCTCTGGCGAGGTCGTCCCAGTGCTCTGTCGTCGCCTCGATGTCGAAGTCGATTCCGTCTAACACAGCGTCGCCCAGAGGCCGAGAAGCAGACTTCCCACCGAGATAATTGTTCCAGAGATAGTTTGCGACGTTCTGTGCATCTTGCGCAGAGGCGATGGAATAGCTTCCGGCGCCTCCTCCCAAGGACAGAAACACCTTGACGTTTCTCTGCTGGCATGATTTATATCGGCGCTCAGCTTTTTGCAGCCGCCAGAGGAAGGGTCGCAGTGACCGGCTAGATTCAGCTGCGGCTGCGGCCGTTTCCGAAGACGGGGAGAAATGCGAGAATGACGAATTTGAAGTTACCGGTGGCGCAGGGTTTGGGTAAGCGAGGCCTCGTTGCCATTTTGGCCCAATATATGGCTATGCTTCCCGCAGAGGCCTTCCACACGATACAGCTGGCCAGAATGAGGGCAACTGCCGCAGCTCTGAAATTAATTTCCCTTATGCTTGAAATGGGTTGAGCAGTGCTTCAATTCCCTTCCCGCATTACATTTATATATACACATAAGAGGGGTTTCTAGACGTCTTTGGCGTCTACGGTTGCGTTAAGCGATGATAATTATCTTTGACCGGAAGAGGAGTGTGATAAGATCAAGGCTAGCCGCCTCTATCCACTGGTTGCAAATAATTCTTGCAAAAAGAGGCGTTTATGTTTGGCAGGATATTCAGGCGGAGATTTTGGGGAGGGGGTGGAAATAGTGGGATTATACGGATATTGGTATTCTTATTTTATTGATACACCTTCCCAAAGTAATTCTCGTGGTTAGATACTATAGTCTAATCCACGAGAAAGATATCAAAGATTACTTTTGGAGATATTGATGATCATAGTACAGATTATCCGATTGAGGCATATACATGGAAGAAGAGCAAGGAGATCGACTAAGTATAAGATGAGAATGCAAAACATCAATAAAGTGCATTCGATTTACTAATACATGATAATCATCAATTTATCTGATATTATTAATCGATCTAAAGACAAGGATTAGCTGCCTGCAATACAACATATTAAGAGATCGGTTAATGAAGGGCAACACTAGCGACTTGTATAGTTTCTAATAATCGACAGCATGAACAAATTATACCAATGGGAGGTCAGTGACTCATATAATAAACTAAATAATATCGATGATGTTTGGGTCGATATTCAAACTAAGGCAAGGACAATTAATTAAAGATTGTTAGCTATTGATTACAATATGTATCCACTATCCAACATCTTCACAAAGAGGTACGATATAAATCAATAGGGATAAGATATGACAAACACAAACACTTGTTATGAAGATAGTAATGGCTGCCTTCATAAGAGATCATCATACTACTCAATTTGTATTAGACAAAGAACCAATCACCAAAATATCTCACTAGCATGCATACTGATTATGAAGTGGCGCAATGGTTAGGTAATCAATCTAGTAGTGATAGTTATTATGAAAGGGATTGGATTCCTTGGCAAGATACAAATCAAGAATTCACTTAAAAGAAAATGGACAGGAAGGGAAGTGTTCTATCATCTTTATCCCTTTGCCATCGTTGAACTCCTTTCCTTGGCTGTTTTTCGAATTGTATGTTTTTCGTACAACATGACTTTAAATTTGAATATTCCATGATCTTTTTACTATGACTATAAATGTCGCTGGTATCCTACTAGTTATAGTTATTATGAACTGTTTTGTCACCTTTGCATGCATTCTTTTTTCCTTGATATAAATCATTTATTATTTTGTCATTGGGCTATATTCAGTCGGTTGAGATTAACCGGCTCCAATACTCATGTTTTATTTTTCTCATTCGGTATTCTCAATTAAAAAAATACCTTTCACAATTGTAATCTAAATACCTTTCCATCGTTAGGGCTCTGGCATCGCCCCCTGTTCATTTTCGAGGGGATACTCGTTATTTTTATTTAGCAGTTCGATGTATTACTTGTGAAAAAGTCTTGAACGTAGATAGATCAGTAGCGCCACTCTGCATTACTTGATGGCTTTGACTGCTAAACTGGATAATTCTTTCCTCTGCTTAATCGATGCTTTAATTGTGCCCAAGCCGTATGTCTACTCCTTTGATTATGTAAATGCTAATTTAGTGGAAACTGTGCTTTTGTCTACGTAGTTTCCACTAAGGGCCAGGTAATATAGAAATTTGTACTTGTAGGACTTTATATATATAACTGTTTGTTGAGTTTAATTATTATAGTGAATAATGAAAATGCCTTTCTAATGTTGTTTTGGGGGAAGAATGACAACATAGATTAGGAATGATTTGGGTAACTAGTTATTGTAATTAGACAAGTTTTACCAAAGTTGAGTTCTTGGAAGTATTTTGGTTTAAGGGTTGATTTGTTTGAAATGTCAGCTGATAGACTACATGAAAAGAATTTCGAGCTTGTGAGGTTCAAGTTATGATAGATATGCATTTAACCATACTCGTTATGAGGTGTTTGAATTTATTTATTTATCTAACTGTCCTTATCATGTTTTAAGGGATATAGAAACTTTCATGATGCTTGTTACATGATTTGAAAATTCTTGACAGCACATAGAAATGTATGTTATGCTTATTATGACCTCCTTAAAATATGTTTGAGACAGAAATTGAATTTTGTGAAATAGTGATTGATAGAGAAAATATATGCTTCTGTTGCTTTATCACACATCTTGAGTTACTCTATATGTCTTATGAGATGGATTCACATTATGCTTGCTTTTGGGATACTTATTGATTGAGATATGTTCAATGTTATGAATTGACCTCATTTATTAGTGTTTGGAAGAGATATTTTTGTATTGCACAAATTCCATTATCTTCTCAGTTGTGATCGTTTTCAACTTCCTCGAGTTGGGTATCTTTCATGTCAAGAAAGATTCTAAGGAAGCTTAACAACTTCGTGTAGGGTGGAAACAAGTATTTGGAGCTCTGTTAAGAAGGTTGTCATGTTAGCATTTTATGATTTCTTGTTTTCGACTAGTAGTCTATTGTAATAAACTTCTGGAAACTTATGTTAGTCCAACCGATGACTACTATAAAATTCATGTGTCATTTGAAATTCAGTTCCTGTTGGTCGAAAATCTTCATATTTTGTTAGTTGTTGGATTGTCAAATTTGTTAATGATCTTGATATAATAATTCATGTGATATATTGTTAGTGTATTTTGATAGTGTACTCAACACTCTTCCTTTTTGTAGACATGTGTTTCTCCAACAAGTTGGTCGAACTATGTATCTTTTTCATTTAAATTTTAATGGAAATATTTATTTATTGATACATGTGGATTTGAGATTTTGACTGAGTTGACCAACTTATTTGTCCTTTGTAATTTCTAATGTGGCATAGGTTGTCAAGGTTGCAACCTTTAACATGAAAGTTGAAATATCCAAGAGAGCAAAAAGGGATGAAACTCCTTGGGTTATGAGAATACAATTCACTTTCATCAACAAAAGAATATGATATTTGGGGAGATATTGATAGGAGATTAAGATTGCCACAAGGTACAAATTTTGTTAAGCTTTAAATCCATGATATTATTCTATTGCTTCCTACCTATTTGTTTAATGATATCCTCAAAATTCATCATTGAAGTAATTCATTCCTACTTATTTTCAAAGTTATTAGTTACCAAATGGTCCTATTGCTTAAGGAATCAATTAATTTATATAAACTTTTTGCTTGATCTTGAGATGGGTGGGGTAAGAATAAAATATGTTATAAGTATTGAAAACTAGACATCAAGCTGACAATTAAAGACAAAAGTCTTCTTTCTCATAGTGTAGCTATCCCTTGTATTTTTGCATCCAATAACCAAACACAATAATGTAATAGTAGAATAACATTATTTAAAAGATTTGTAATATAGTTCCTCTTTCACTAATCATATACGACAAATTTGTATATATAATGGTACCCCTTTTGTTATATTTAGTCATGTAGATCATGTTAGCATTTTATATAGAAAAATAGTAATAATATTTAATATTTTTATTGGTTTAGAGTTATAAATATTTTTTAGAGATGTTTTTTTTGGGTTAAGCGTCCTTTCAATATTATATATATTTTTTGTAATATCATGATTTAAACATGTTTAACTTAATTAATATTGACTTCTAGGAAGTTTAGATTAACATACATTCAAAAACATCATCTTAGATAATGTTGAAAGGTGAGAAGATAGTTATTCTGTATGCTAGTGATTTTCCAAGGCTTCTTATGATAGTTCTTTCCTTTGAGGTTGTAAGACTCTTGGTAACACTTTAATTTTCAATCATCTTTGTCGCACATGACTGAATAATGATATTCTTAAATTTTTTATCTTTTTTATAACTAGTTAACCTTCCTTGCGATCTAGATGCTATGCATTTACCTCACTATCCTACATATTTATTCTTGTTTGCAATGAGTAAGCCTAATTTAAGAAATCGTATGTCTGTATTTAGTGGATAATATTTATTATAAAATAGTAGTGATCTTATTATAGCATGCATTATTACTCTCTATTGACTTTTTGAAATCAATGTTAAGATATTAAATTATACTTAGCTTTTTGTGCCTATTTCACCTAGTGGGTGGCTACCGATAGAGAAATTATCCAGAGAATTGAAACCATAGAAAGTATTGCATACTCAATTTCATGATTTATTAGATGGTTTAAAGTTGGAAGAGTCAAACTAGGAAGTCTCTATAGATGATGTATCCAAGGCCATCAATGATGAGCTCTCGAGGACTTAGATCTAGCCCTAAGGAATTGTCTTTATAAGTTTTAAAATAATATTAGTTTACTCTTTCCATTTGTATGTGTACTTTGTACCTCTTTAAAAATCTATTTATAGCTACCATCTAATTTATGTAGCTAAGATATCAATGTGGCCTTCTTTTTATGATCATGTATCTAACTCTCAAGATATAATATGTCCTACATCTGGTGTGTACGCATATATGCAATTTATAGATGTTGACGGATGGTGTATACAGATACAAACTAGTAAAGTGATACTCAAGTATGCAATGAGATTTACATTTTTTATTTGAACATTCCAACAAACTATTATAATTCTAAGTAGATTCCATTTTATCCTTGATTATAGTCTTATGATATAACAAGTCGGGATCACAAGTTGTTTGAATCAATCTCCTACATTATTATTTAAAAAAATTATTTTGCATGTTTTATCAAGAAAGTTTTTGTCCTTTTTTCTAGGGTTTCTTGGTCGAGGCATTACATGTATCTAAATGAGGTTCAAAGGATACATCAATAGGATACTAAAGATAAATCTTAAACATATTTCAATTGTACAGTATGAAAAGGGGGGGAGGAGCACTAAACATATAATGTACTAAGTGAATTACTTCCCCATTTCATGAAATACACATTAGGAAGGAAGAATGCCCCTCAAAATACCCAAGAGGTGTGGGAACAAGGTTTTTCCTTCACTAAATAATGTAATTGAAATGAAATGAGACTGATTATGTAATGCAATTGATCTATTAGAGAATTTACAAAAACGTTGATCAATATAGATTGATATGAACTGGGATTGAGCTAAAACTAATAGAAATAGAAATCAAAAGATGAAATGCATCTTCTTCAAAAAAATTAGTCAAAAATAGATGGGACAGGGTGAAAATTGATCGGTTCCTGACACTTTTGGATGAATTATTTTACAAAATCTATAATTTTTCTTGTATTGTCCAAATTTGGATTCATGGATCCGTAACCTATTCCTACACATTGAAAATTGGAAAAAGGTTGTGAAAATTGGTTTTCCTTGGTCAAACACCTACATAGGAATCAACCTTGAAATATGATAGAAATTGTATACATGAAATAATGTAAAAAGGGAAAATTGCTGATTTACCTTGCAAAAACCCTGATGGATGGATGTGGAAATTGCTCTTGAATTTCGATGAAAATGCTTAAATACACTTGTAATCCAAAGAGTTGATGTTGGAATGTGAAATAGGACCAAGGATTCCCTAGAAAATGCATAGAGCTATGATTTTCACTCCAAAATATAGAATGTAGATATGTTTGATAACTACATGTGAGAGAGAGAGAGAGAGAGAGAGAGGAGAGAGAGAGAGAGAGAGAGAGAGAGAGAGAGAGAGAGAGAGAGAGAGAGAGAGAGAGAGAGAGAGAGAGAGAGAGAGAGAGAGAGAGAGAGAGAGAGAGAGAGAGAGAGAGAGAGAGAGATCTTCTTGTTTGAGAGAGAATTCCTCTACTTTTCCATCATGGGAAAGAAACTTTAATTAATTGAAGAACATTTCCTTCGATTTGATGGATCTTGAAGAAATGGAGACTAGGAGATCTTAAATTGGATGCTTGCCTTCAAATCTTGAACCCAAATCCTTAATTTATCTTGCTTGCACTTTGTTGATAGATAGTTTATAATTGATTTCTTTCTAGCGTGCACTTGATGGATTCATACCTAATAAGGGGAGAGGAGGTCCTTTTATACCTTACTCCTTCATTTCCGGACTCAAATTTGATCTAGGTTGACAATAATTGAAAACCTTGGTAAAAGACCCTAATATCAAGCTCTAGGGAAAATTTGGGCCCAAAACTCTAGGGATAGATCACCATTGGTGATGTGTCCCAAGAAAAACAAGCTCAAATTCTATGGGGAGATTGGGAATAGTGAATAGGTGCGGGAGAAGAAAGGACATGGCACTAGGATCAAGCATAATAGACATTCAAAGTTCAAAATCATCAAAATGGTACATAATAGGTTCTAAAACATCTAATTATGGGTGCTAACTTTTTAGGACTAGATACATTTAATCCCCACCTTAGCAAGAGTATCAAATAAATTCATTCTCATGGTAAAGTAGATCAATTCTTAGTAACAATCTTATCAGGGTCAAGGAGATAAAGAAGCATCAAGCCTCCAAGTGACTTAAGTCTTCATCAAATCTAAAACCAAGATAAGAGAGGTATCACTCAAAAGAGAGAAGAAAAATAATAATAAAGAAGTGTGATCACTAGCCTAGCAACATATTGTCTTACTATGGATCACACAAAGGAAGAGCTGCAAAAGATGGCGTTGAAATTTGTAGAAAGATCTGTTATGCTAGTCAATCCATAAAAAATGATTAGTCCTTAAGGAAATGATTGTCTCCATTAATGGATTTGGTAAGAGAATGATTAGGCTTAAGGAAATCATTGTCTCTGTGAAGGAATCTGACAAGAGAATGACTAGGCCTAAAGAAAGCATTTTCTCCATAGGGACCAAGAAAAGTGATCAGGTCTAATGAAAGTATTATGTCATTAAGGATTAAGAAATGTGATCAGGCCTGAGGAAAGTATTGTCTCCTTAGGGATCAAAGCAGGATCAATCCTTAAGGAAAGTCTTGTCTCCGCTAACAGATTCAATTTAAAAATAATAAACATAAGAAAAGCATTGTCTCCTTGGTCATCCACAAGAAAGATTGCATCAAATCATTGTGTACATGTGTAAAAAAACTAAAACATAGAGTATAGTGTATGCCCCCATGTGAAAGCAATCGAAAGTGCCTTAATAGGAGCAATGGCTTTAACATACAATACATGCACCTAAAAGAAATGTTTCCACTATCTGATGCTCCCAAGAAAGGATACATCAAGGGAAATGAACACATGAAAAAAGAGAGCATAGAAGGGATCTACTAACTCTGGGGTCAATATGACCACATGATAATATATGAGATATTATATCAAAATAAAATTTCATAATCCCCCAAAGGTAGTAGAACTAAAAAAAATAAAATAGAAGAATGTCATGTAAGAGTGACAAAGAAGAGTCTTTTTGTTTTAGCATCATAGAGACCAAAAAGAATAGGTAGCTACCATTTTTCATCTTCCCTAATTAGACAACACAAAGGCACATTTACAAAAAGTGGCATATCCACGACATAACATGTAACAACATATAGAATTTAAGTGAGATATAAATAGAGGAACATTTATGATATTTTTATTCCTTTATCACCTTGCACCAACAAAGAAACAAGGGTTGTTTGAATAAATATAAATAAAACATATAAAAAGTACCACGTCATGGGGGAAGCACATTACAACACACAAACACATTGAATCTACCACACAAGAGGAGCTAGTCAAGTGCATTTCCTACCCCTCATCTCAGTCTATAGTGTTTAGGGTAGGTGGGAAACACAAAAGAGGAGAACCATCAAACACAGTGATGGAACAATAGCTAGTTCCAAACAAGTACCATGTTGTGAAGATGGTCACTTTTCTTGTCACTAGGATTAAGAGATATTTTATGTGAAAACATAGCTAGTAAATCATGATTAACATCAATAAGCTCAAACATAACATCATAATCAATAGCATGAATATCATCATTTGTTGCATTAGGAACATCAAAAGCATCACCATCAATATTATCCTCTTTATCAAAATTAATTATAATAGAATCAAAGATATGAATAGAATTATCATGTTTGTTCAATTTTATCTTTTTCAAGTTAACTTCCTCCTTTGGCTCAAGCATAGGTTGATCAAAGGGAATCAAAGCATCAATAGGTGTTTTGGGTGAGGAATTTTTTTGGGAAGTACATTGATGGGCTCAAGCATGACATTTACAAGAATAGTCATGGGCATGGTGGTTACATATGGTTTTTCTTGAAAATGGGTTTAGTTCAGGATCAATCAACATTGGGCCCTTTTCTTCTTTAGGAAGAAGAATGGAAGGAAACACAATTGAATGAGAGATAACATTAGTGCAAAATGCTTATAAGATATAGGAGGTGGAGCTAAAGAATATATAGGAGATATAGGAGGTGTAGGATGAAGACCACATCCAAGACAAGGATATGTAATATCCTTAGGTTTTCTAAGTTCACAAATCTTTTGGGTTTTGTAGGTTTGATATGATCATAAGAGGTTATCACATTAGGGTTGGGTCAGTTGAGGCATAGAGGGCCAAAATATATCAAGGTCAAACGATTCTGAAGACGTTGAAGGCTGATAAAGGGTATGGATAATAGTCATGATATAAGGAAATTTCAAACACTTGTGAATAAGAGAGGCCGTGACTTTCATGGAGGTTAGCTAGGGAAGACCAAATTTGAGTTGAAATTAATTGGAAGTTGGAACCACAACAAAGGTAACATCTAAATTTTTTCCACCAACTTTAATAGGAAAATAAATAGAACTATGTGAATGATAAAGGATTTAAGCTATGTTACCCAAGGATGTGTTTCCATCCCTAAATTCCAAGTTTAAAAAATGGGGCCAATTTTAGGGATGAGTGGACAAATAGGAACATTTCCAAGTTGTCCCTGACTAGGTCAGGAAATATCATAATCTAATAATGTGTATATATAAATGTAATGTAGGTAGAGATTGAAGCACTGCTCAACACAAGTAGTATTATTAAACTAGATATACTATAGTCTAAATGTAAGACAAATGTTTTTAAGTCGCGTTGCACCCATGGGATTAGTTATCTTCAAATGTTTACGGTCAAAGTTGATGAGTTGAAATGGTTACTGGGTGTGAATTAGCTATGCACGTGGGACCCACCACCAATGGATCAATCAGCTTTTAGCCTCTTAAATATTCATAATCCATGTGAAATGAGGGATTCCAAGAGTTCTTTTGTATACTCTAGTACATTATAAAAATACAATAATAATGTACTCTTTAATTTGGACATGGCTTTTTTCTACATAGACTGGCACTTAAGTGTATCTTTTCACATAGAATAGTATTTAAGTTGATGTTTATAATGAAAACTAAAATTTTCATATTACAATGGATTTTCTTGCAATTTTTATTAGGTTAACTAATTCTTATAATCCTTCTCTACAGTATTATAAAAATACAAAAAACTACTAAAAACACACAATTGAATTATTCAAATTTGTGTTTTTATAGGCATGTACCTTTATTTGGGGAATAGCAAGAACTCTTTACTTTTGTCAAGAATTTAATAGAAATATAAAAAAGTAATAATATAACAACAAGAATATATTAAAACATAATAAAAAAATCATATCTTAATAATAATTTAATATTAATTAAAATATCATAATCTAATAATGATTCATATTAATTGTAATATAATAATATAATAAAAAATTTAAGTGGAATAATGAAAAATATGATATCTTTGAGCGTACTTTGCCCATATTCATCTTAAAATTGATATGCTACTTTAAAAAGGGCTCACAATATATGTAGTTTTTTTCTTTGTAATTATGTGGGAGTTAATTAGAAAAGGTTCATAGTATATTTAACATTGGTTTTCATTTTTATAATTGTGCAATATATTTTCTTAATGAAATTGTATTATTACTAAAAATTGTAGTTGAGTGCTACTCCAACCCCATCCTTAAATGAATAGCATAAAAATAAAGTTCCTTTATGATCAAGAAGTGGTAGTCTTTGAGCATGTATAGCCAACTACAAGTTGGTAGAAGTATATTTATATAGAAAGTTGCTAATTAGAAATAAATGTACATAAGCAATTAAAAATTAGATATTCAGAAAAATCGTGAAGTGTTATGAATAAAATATTTTCCTAATAACATTGAGGTATAAGGATAAGTCCAAGATAATGTTCATCACCTTTTCAAAGAAGGATAGAAAGAAACATGTTGCTCACAACAAGTATGGAGATAATCTCCATTACTTAAGACAATCAATACTATATGGAAAGCTACTATGATCAACACATTATTCAAGGAAATCACCTTTGTGAAGATCAATTACAACAATGTACATATATTGAAGAGGGGGCATAAATGAAGATATGCATCATGACATCTCAGTTCTACATACCAACATCTAGTTTTATTAATCAATCTAAAGACAAGGATTAGTCATCCGTAATACAACATATTAAGGATACTAGCTAACACATGTCTAAATTATACCAATGGGAGGAGTCAGTGACTAATATACTAACACCATAATATCAATGATGTTTGGATCGATATCCAAAACTATAAAGAAAACACAGTTAATTAAAGATAGTTAACTATTGATAAAGCCAAGAGGTGTTGGGTTATGGGCATAAAATTTCACTTTCTTCGACCAAAAAAATGATATTTGCACAGATATTAATGGGAGATTAAGATGCCACAAGGTACAAATTTTGTTAAGCTTTATTTAGGATCTTGTCTATTGCTTCCTACCTATTTGTTTAATGATTTCTTGAAATCTGTCACTGAAATAATTCATTGCTACTTAGTTTCAATAATGTTATTAGTATACTAAATAATCATATTACTTAAGAAATCAATTAATTTATATAAACTTTGTGCTTGATCTTGAGATGGGTGGCTAAGAATAAAATATGCTTTATTTATCAAATTAGACAGTCTTCTTTCTCATAGTGTCGCTATGCATTGTCTTTTTGTATGCAATAACCAAACATAATAAAGTAATAGTAGAATAACACTATCATCTTTATTCCTTTCCATTGTTGAACTCATTTTCTTGGTTTTTTTTCAAATATCATTCATCTCTTTCTAAGAAAATTAATAATATTATTTAATATCTTAATTATTTTACATTAATTGGTTTTAATATTATGACTTCTAAACTTTCTTAGAATGAAGTTGACTTTATCTTATTTTAATAGTTTTAGTAAACATATCAAAATTGAAATAAAAATTATAGATTATTTTAATCATAGTTTGGGGAAAATTACACAAGATTGTAATAAATAGTAATACTAGGTGAGACCAAAAAAAAAAAAAGGGAAATTGTGTCTTAGTATAAGTACTATAACAAGGAAAATATTAAATTTACTTTTAAAATAAAAGCTTGAAGTAATTATAGTTTGGTATTCAACTATGCCATTTCAAGATATGGCCTTTCTTCTTAACTCTCGTTCCTAAAAGTTATTTAGTTGGAAGAAATTGATCTTATCAAGAGTAGTTATATTCTGGACAACATTCTTGCTATCACTAAAAGGCATGAAGTAGATTTTATTTTTAGGTCAAAATTGATTTTGTTTATATTTAATTTGATTTCTCTATTAACATGTAGATTTCACATTGTTTTGGTCTATTTTGGATCTTTGTTAAGTATGCTTCATATTGAAGTCTTTCATTTTGTGAAAGAATTGTTAATATTACATAGTCAAAGTTATATCTATTGGATTTAGTGTATTTTACAAAAGAGCAATTTTACTTATTATTTTTAAATATCTATTTGTTCATCTTCACCTCTTTTTATGAAAATATCTACAATGTAAATTGCAACTAGTAAATATATCTCGAATTATTATGCTGAAGGCATTTCTTATATGAAACACATTTGGCTAGGTTAACTTGATCGATGGTCATCTTGCATGCCATACACATGCAAGATGATTGAAATTATCATAGTTGTCCGCACCTTTTCAAAAAAATATGAATCTATTAAATTGTGTGAGTGTGAATGCAAGTACGAGCTATTTTCAACCGGGGTGAAGGAAGGTATAGTATTACGTATGGTGTAGTCTCGGCTTTGGTTTATGTTCACGAGGATTGGGATCAATGTGTGCTCTTTAAGATATTGAATTTGAAATGGAAAATTAGAGATATGCCCAATGTGTGATAAGCTTTTGATTTCACGATCCCCTTCAATTATTCAAGTTCAATTCAATAAAGAATGATAATAATAAAATTAATTGAAATATATTCAGAATAGCTAGGAAATTGATTTAGATATCTTCCATCCAAAATCCATGTGGATAGAATAGCATCCACAAATAATAAGATTGTCTATATTGACTATTAGGGAAATTGTCAATGGCTTCCAAATTGATCAGTAGCAGAGATAGATAGAGTGTCTAGTCTTTAGTTTCCTGCATTTGTCTTTAGGAAAGAAAGACATAGAGAGTATGCTCTCTTCCTTCTAGGAAGATCAGAAATCAGACTGTCAATCTTTTAGCATGTCTGTAGAGTCTGAGTCCTGTAAATCAGTCTGTTGTGGATTGATAATAGTCCTGGTTATTATCATATGCATTGTCATCTATGTATGCATTAAGCGCCCGATTTAATGAAAGATAGTATGTTCTATGTTTCTCGGAGCTTGTCCAAATTTGGTATCAGAGCATGGTTTATAAGCATTCATAAGTATTCATTAACATTTCTACCTTATTTCAAATACCTCGCTTACCTTATATAGTTTCATTCTAAAGTATTGAGTTCTTTGGTCTGGATTCCTATTCTCTAATCTTTGGTGTTCTGGTTGGATTCCGCGTGAAGTAAGACCTCATTGTTGAAGGCGTGTTAAGCCGTGTTTAGAGGCAGGGAAGGTAGCGCTCTTATAATCCCGAGTAACAGAACGAACCAAGATGACAGAATCCAAGACTACTACGAACGATATCAATACTGGCGAAGAAGAACTTGTAAGTTTAAGCTCAGTCTTTGATCAAGTGCAAAATGTTAATATAGATAATCCTTTTCAGTCTGATAGTAATGATTTAGAATTGCCTAGCGAAAGATTTAAACTTCCTACTAAGAAATGGCAAGAGATATACAGTGATTTAGGATTTCTAGCATATAAGTCTAAAGCTATATGTAAGTTGATAGAAATGCAAGTAGTTGTTAATTGTGATAAGCCTCATAGTTTCATTAATCTCTTATCCAATAAGGAGATTCAAAATTTGGTGAAACAAGCCAAGCAAAAAAATGGTTATAAGTATTTGCATATAGGTCATATCATTTGTGGTATAGAACCTCTGTATAGGAAAGGCATTCCTGCTACTGCATTCATGACTCTTCTTGATGCTCGTCATAATAATTATTCTGATATGATTATGGGAGGTATTTCTGCCCCTATGGCTGCTGGAGCTACAGCTTTTGATGTTGTTCTGAACTTTGCTATAAGTCTATTAGATGACCATCTTGATAAAATATTGATGTTTCAATTTGGAACCCAGTACCTAAATATGAAGCCTGGATCAAGAACACATGCTTTGTTCTTTGCCCTCTATGGTAGATTGTTTAACACAACTATCCCTATTGTTAAGGATCCAAGGAGTGACAAAACCCAAGTTAGGTATTCTCTGTTATGGCAAACAGATACTAAAGGAGCACAGCTCACTGTTCCTAAAATGGTCAATCTATCTGAAATCAAAGTTCCGAAAGAATGGATTGTAGATGTCAGATCTCTTAAACAGTTAGATTCTCCCAAGAACCTTACTGTCATTTCCAAAGTTCATGAGACTGCTACTGAAGCTCGTATTTCATTTGCTTCTGAACAATTGTCTGCATCTAGCTCTTCCAGTGTGAATTCCAGTTTTAATTATAGAGATCATCCTTTACAAAGATCAGGATCTACTTTGTTACAGCGCAAGCCTTTGCATTCTTGTTATCATCCTGATGCTATTCCTAATCCTCATGGATCTCTATTTTGTACCATTTGTAATTTGTCTTTTGATGAACGTCCGTTTGTTTCAAACCCATTGACACAGCAACTTCCTTAGTGTCCTCATCCCCAGTTCACCGAACTTGATGATGGAAGTATGCAATGTATTCACTGCTCATTTGTGAAACTAGTTTTCCATGTGCATATGTTGATGTCTGGTAATAAAACCAGCTTTACCGAAGCTAACTTTGTTGAACCCTCAGTTCCACCATTACATGACTTTTTGCTGAATGATGATAAGTTTGCTATCCCATTCTGGCCTCATCATGTAATTGCCTCAGGACAGCCTGAAGCCACTACACAGACAAAAATGTTAAATTATGCCAATCTGTGTATCCGAAAAGCCTTGGTTTTACAAGCTGACATGCACCAGAAAGCCCTGCAAGCTGAACTTAACCATCAGAAAACTGAAGCCAGTGTCAATACCAATTTCCATAATATTCTTGCAAGTTTACATACAATTGAGTCTAAACTCAATTCTGTTGTTAATTCCTCAATGGCTAGTGATTTAAATATCCTTAAGCGTGATTATGCTGCTTTCAAGCAGACTGCTGAAGCGTGGTGGGCCAATAACCCTTCTATTCCCGTTTCTCAGATTCAAACAGTCACCCAGACAACTGCCAAGATTGAATAGACTACTACTCAAATCCGTAGTCAGTAGTTAGCCGATAGCCATGGAATCTCTCAGATTATTCCTAGTGTTGTTTCCAAAGTTGAACAAGTTTTTGATTCAACCACTCAGTCCAAATCTTCCACTACATGTAATTTTCCTGACTCCTCATATGATGTTGCCCGACTAAAGAGTCAACTGAAGGATAAAGGCTTAGTTCTCCATACTCCAAAGCCTAAATTAGAAGAATTTGATCCTCAGACAGGAACGTGGAAATTTGTAAATATGATGCAACAACAACATGAACCTCTTCAAGTGTTTTCAGAAACAGTGCCACCTCTGGTTAATTTTGATGATTTTGATCCCCTGAAAAATAAAGCTACTGTTGATGCTTTTAGAACATGGGTTGACAATGCTATTCATTCTCAGAATTTAACTTCTGAACAAGCATTAAGAAAAGCTTTAAATGCCTTGACTGGTATAGCCAGAACTGCATGGGATACTCTCAAACCAGAGTATAAAGATGACTTAATTCAAGGTGGTGTAAATGATGTCTGTAGGACATTGTATAGAATGTTTGTTGGTCAGTATGACAATGAGAAAAGAGCTGCTCACAAGAGATTCACTGAAAATCATCTCTGTGACATGAAGCAACTTGATGCCTACTGTTCTGAACAGTACACTAACTTCTATCTCTCTGGTCAAACCAACAATAATCAGTGGATGTATAATACATTCCTAGAAGGTTTTCCCTATCAATTGCAATCTTATTACAGGGAAAAGATTTTGAAAAGTATTCTTGATACTCCTGATATGAATATCAGTGATGTGACATTTCCTCAATTGGTGCAGTTTATCAAAGAGATCAATAGTGATCTATGTACTGAAAGAACCAATAGGAAAAAGAAGAAAGAAGTTATGCCTTATTTAAAAACTGACTTGTGTAATTGTAAATCAGATTTTGGATGTTTACATCAATCCAGATCACACAAGTTCAAGAAGAAAAAGTTTAAACATTTTGGCAATAAGAAGGCATACAGTAAGTTTTCTAAACCTTTCAGGAAAAAGAAAGTTTTCTTGAGAAATCAGAAAAAGGTTAGAAAAAAGAATTTTACTCCAGTTTGTTATATTTGCAAAGGTCCTCATTTTGCAAATAAGTGTCCTGATAAGGAAAAGAGTAAAAAGCCTAAGCGAGTTAGAAGATTAACTCATGGTAATCTTGATTCTCTTCCTTTGACTATTGTTTATGAAAATTTAGATTCAGATGATATCAGTATAACTGATATAGAAAGTGATGATGAAGAATGGATATGCAAGTTTTCAATATCCATCAAGGAGAAACAGACTCAGAGTCAGAATTTCATTCTACTAACTCTGCTACATCTTCATCAGGTTCAGATTCAGAAATTTCTTATTTCTGCAATATGTTTTTCTGCAATATGTTTAGATCTAGTTTTGGCAGAGGTAAACCTCTGTGATGAACAACGTAGATTGAGAGGTCAGTCTCTCACACAAATGCAACCAGATTGGGTTAAACCCAGTCCTTCTGAACAGCTTCAAAAGCTCATGTTCAAAAAGGATGAATTAAATCAGAGAAGAAAGCAATATATGACTCCTCATCAATTTGATAATGTGATGAATGAGTTAAAGAAAATAGATTCAGATATAGAAAAGTTGATTGAAGAAAATCCTGAGTTATCTGAAGTTTCTGATTTAATGTGTTTTGAAAAAATGAATGTTTCACAGGAAAAGCCAAGTTCTTCACATGGCTATGTTTCTAATCCTGTTGCTCAAAGAGCATTTCAGAAAAGTTCCCGACACATTTGGTTACAAGATCGTTTGGCATTCTTGTACACAGTGAGAACAGATGTAATAAAAGAGATTGCTAGTGTTCAAAAAGAAATAAATGAACTCTCTCGTGCAGCAATCAATCCTCTTGAGGAGTATCTATTTGATAAATCAAATACGGATACTACAGAATCAGTCCAACCAGCTGAAGAAGAAGAAGCAGCTGATTCAAAGCAAGCTTTTGCCTATCTTAAGGGTATGTCTAACCCTTGTCCTGCTTTTCTGTTAACCATCAAATTGCCTGGTTTAAAGCCTTATACTTTATGTGCTTTACTTGATTCTGGAGCTGATTGTAACATTGCCCGTTCTGAATGTTTTCCTCAAGATTGTTGGAAACCGACTGCAACTACTATCCACTCAGTAAGTCATAAGGACAATCCTATCCGTTTTCAAGCTGTTGTTCCTATCCAGTTTCCTTCTGCAACCTATAAAGCCTCTTTCCTACAATATCCAGTAAAGCTTTATGATTGTATCATAGGAAGTGAAACCTTACAGCAATGGAGTCCTTACACAGTTGGTGTTGCAGGTTCTCATATAAGTTTTTGATTTGGGTCAGTTCCCCAAATCAATGAACAAAGGATCTACTCTCCTAAGTTGTCTTTACAACTCCTGCTAAAGTTGTTCTTCCTGGTTCTCGTGTCTGGTTTGTCAACCAGTCTCTTTTCACCCGGGGGGAATTAGAGCAAATTCAAGCAGATTTTTCTGCCACAGTTCTAACAAAAGATTTGCACAAGTATTCTAGAAAGTTTAGTTGCACTTTCCCATTAAGAAAGATCTCAATGGTGTTGAGATTACTCCAAAGTGCAAAGCTAACTACTATATTTTGTCTAGAGCAGAACAGGAGTTATGTGAAAAGGAGATTGCAGATCTTCTTGAAAAAGGTATTATCCGACCTAGTAACAGTCCATTTTCTTGTCATGCAATGTATGTTCCAAAGAAAGATGAGAATGGAAATGAGTTAGAAGAAAAAAGGTTGGTAGTGAATTACAAGCCTCTTAATGTCTGCTTAGAAGATAATAAACATCCTTTGCCAGCAAAGATTATATTTGGCAGCGCATTCAAGGTTGTAATGTGTTTTCAAGTTTGATTTAACTAAAGGATTTTGGCAGATAGCAGTAGAAGAAACAGACAGATATAAGACAGCGTTCTCTGTTCCTCAAGGTCTGTTTGAATGGTGTGTTTTACCATTTGGTATTAAAACTGCTCCCTCTATATTCCAGAAATGTATGGATTCTATCTTTGCCCCATTTGCAAAATTTATCCAGCCATACATTGATGATATTTTGATATTGCAGCCAAGATCATAAGTCTCACATGGAACATTTGAAAAAGTTTCTCTCTATTTGTCAAACTCATGGTTTGTGTCTCAATCCATCCAAGCTAAGTTGGTGTTCTGAAAGTTTGATTTTTATTGGCACCAAGATTGAGCCTAATGGTAAAATTATCCTCAAGATCATTTGTTAAGAAATATCCAGAAGATTGAGGTTACTGACAAAAAGAGTTTGCAAAGATTTCTCGGCATGGTGAACTATGTCGCAGGTTATTTCCAGAACATTGCAGAAGCCAGAAAAGAGTTGAATAAGCTTCTGAAGAAAAACTCTCCTCCATGGTCTGATGTTCACAATGAAGCAATTGCTTGAATCAAGCAACAATGTCAACAATTGCCACCCTTGAAGATACCTGGTAAAGGTAAGAAAATTGTTCAAAACAGATGCTAGTCATTCTGCTTGGGGTGCTGTTCTTTTAGAAGTGTCTGAACATCAAGGTAAAGAAAGAGAAGAGATTGTAAGATATGAGTCTGGATCTTTTAAAGGATCTGAAATGAACTACCACAGTACACATAAAGAATTATTAGCTGCAGTTCATGCTTTTGAAAAATTTCAGTTATTCATTGGTGATCAAAAATTCTTATTAAGAAGTGATTTGCAGAACTTGCCCGGTTTCTTTAAGAAGGAATCTAAGAACAAAGTTGTTAGAGCAAGATTGCTTAGATGGGCACAGTTTCTTGATACTTTTGATTTTAATACTGAACATATAGAAGGCACCAAGAATGTTTTAGCTGACTTTCTAAGTCGTGAGGTTGTTATAATACTGTCAATGCTTTATCTCAAAACAGTATTACTGAACTTGGTGAACCTCGTGTAATCCATCCTAATCTCAGATCTACTGTGGTTAGACAGTCAACAAGACATCAGGTCTAATTTAGAAATTGTACTTGACAATGAACCTGGTGATTGGAATGAATGGATGAGAAGATACAGAATTCTGTAGCATGAAGAAAGAATTGGTGAAAGATTAATTGCTCAGAATGAAAGACAGGTAAATAGCTTATCAGTTCAAATTCCTGATAATCCAGTATTTCAGCCTAATCTTCATACAGATCTAGAACATGATCAAGGTAATATCTTATTTCATTTATGGAATAATGTTGAAGACATAGAGATGGCTATGAAGATGATAGATATAGAGTTCTTTTGAATGAGTTTAATAATGATCAGAATGCTCAACAGAATGTTCGGCATGTTAACATGATTTGTCAGAGACAGAACAGTTTAATTTTATCAGTCATGTTGATTGGAGTACTAACAGTTTGAATGTTTCAAAGGATATGTATGTTTGTCTCAGAGATCGTCATTTCTCTGCTGGTAGAAATCTTTTGACAGATTCATTAATTCAGCGAGAAGCTTGTCATCCCAGTGACCCTGAGATTCAGAGCTACTTAAACCATTCAGTTACCAGTGCTACATCATTTGAATGGACCGATCAATATTCTTAGCAGTACTCACATTCCTGATCAGATATCTTGGTTACAAAGAGAAAATCCTTTCTGTGATTTCTTTCGAGGAGTATTTCCACACTGTCATGATTTGATGCCTATGGATTCAAATTATGGTTATCTGTTTAAGATTATATTTTGGTCATATGCTACTAATCCCATAAACGATATGTGTTTGATGTCTTTGGTCCTTAGCGAGCAGCAAAGTGATACCATTGCTTTACGAGATATTCATTCCTTTGCTTTAGAAAGGATTCCAGTTTGGTTATTCACAAGTTTTCAGACTTTGTCAGAGCCACATACTGAAAAAGCTTTTGTTCGATGTTAGAAAAGAATTCTATGGAAAGAAGAATCCCTTGAAGATAAGTTTGATCGCATAATGAAGAGAACAAGGTTCAAAGATGAAGATGACAACTCAGAAGATGAAGATGAAGTCGATTGGGAATCTCATTCTCCCAGATCGCATGCTTACTAAGTGGGGTTGTCACTTAGCTGAGTTACTTTCCTCTCAGAGAATAAAAGGAGGCATGGATCCCACCATGGTAAAAAGAAGGATAAGGTTCTTCCGTAAAGACCTACGTGTTACCCTTCACGTGTCAAAAAGATGCTTTGTTCTTATCTCGTATTACTGTTCATCTCATTCCTGGCGAGATTCTTGTTCGAGATAAGGTCGGTTCAATAAAGTAGATGCTCTGCTACGTGTCCAGTTCTTGTGGACGGATTTGAAAATTTTGTAAGATGAAATGCAACCCAAAAGTCGGTTCCTCTCCTATATAAGGAACGCAGACCTCACTTGCAAATCATAACTTCCTCTCATAACTTCCTCGGATAACAATTCGAGAGCTCAAGAGTCAGTAGCAGAGATAGATAGAGTGTCTAGTCTTTAGTTTCCTGCATTTGTCTTTAGGAAAGAAAGACATAGAGAGTATGCTCTCTCCTTCTAGGAAGATCAGAAATCAGACTGTCAATCTTTTAGCATGTCTGTAGAGTCTGAGTCCTGTAAATCAGTCTGTTGTGGATTGATAATAGTCCTGGTTATTATCATATGCATTGTCATCTATGTATGCATTAAGCGCTCAGTCTTTGATCAAGTGCAAAATGTTAATATAGATAATCCTTTTCAGTCTAATAGTAATGATTTAGAATTGCCTAGCGAAAGATTTAAACTTCCTACTAAGAAATGGCAAGAGATATACAGTGATTTAGGATTTCTAGCATATAAGTCTAAAGCTATCTGTAAGTTGATAGAAATGCAAGTAGTTGTTAATTGTGATAAGCTCATAGTTTCATTAATCTCTTATCCAATAAGGAGATTCAAAATTTGGTGAAACAAGCCAAGCAAAAAAATGGTTATAAGTATTTGCATATAGGTCATATCATTTGTGGTATAGAACCTCTGTATAGGAAAGGCATTCCTGCTACTGCATTCATGACTCTTCTTGATGCTCGTCATAATAATTATTCTGATATGATTATGGGAGGTATTTCTGCCCCTATGGCTGCTGGAGCTACAGCTTTTGATGTTGTTCCGAACTTTTCTATAAGTCTATTAGATGACCATCTTGATAAAATATTGATGTTTCAATTTGGAACCCAGTACCTAAATATGAAGCCTGGATCAAGAACACATGCTTTGTTCTTTGCCCTCTATGGTAGATTGTTTAACACAACTATCCCTATTGTTAAGGATCCAAGGAGTGACAAAACCCAAGTTAGGTATTCTCTGTTATGGCAAACAGATACTAAAGGAGCACAGCTCACTGTTCCTAAATGGTCAATCTATCTGAAATCAAAGTTCCGAAAGAATGGATTGTAGATGTCATACATAATGTGTCAGTTATTTCTTCAATGCATATCCAGTGTTGGGTGTAGAACTTTCTAAGAGACTCCTCATTAAACGTGCCCATATCACAAAAATTTAAACCTAGCGAATGAACTTTTATTCATGAGGCTCCTATAGGAAAAGCTTAAATCTTGGGAAGGGCAAGTCGTTAGTATCACACAGACACAATTTTGAAAGGACCTTCTAGAAAGTTTTAGCGCATGTAGACTATCCCATGCAATGTTTTTGATTAAGTAAAACAAGTTTTACAGGGTGTCTGAAACCGACAGTTGAAAAAGAGAAACAAACAACAAAGAGAGAATAGAACTAAACAAAATAACCTAGAAGTAGGCCACAAGCTTGCCTAGGGTAGAGAAGCCACAACAAAATAGAGCTGGTCATATTTGTATGACTCCCTCAGTACTTTGGAGTCTTTCCTTATCAAGGATGTTCTTTGCTTCACTAGGGATTTCTTCACCTTGTCTCCATTCATCTTAACATCCTTCATGATAGCAAGATTAGCAAACTAATCAGCGGCACTATTGCCTTCTTTGTAAACATGAGAGATATATACCTCAAAAGAATTGAGGATAGCACAGGTTTTAGCAATGATGTTGGATATAGACCAGGAGAGCAGGTGAGTGCAGTTTAAGTAGTTGATGATGTTCGTCAAGTCACCTTCGAGCCAGAGCTTCTTGACCCCAATTTCCTTAGCAAGAATGGTGACTTGGAGAGTCGCATAGGCTTCAACATAATGGTTGGATTGAGAGCCTAGAGGTAATATGACAGTCGCCAGGACAAAACTAAAACTATTTCTGATGATACCTTCACTACTAGTAAGGCCAAGGTTCCCTTTGGCAGCTCCGTCGAAGTTGGCTTGGGTGAACCCACAATAGTGGGTTACACTTTTTCACCTAAACAAACACTATACTCTAAATTTTGAATAAAACTTTTAGATTCAAATGCATATTGTCATTAAACCGTTAAGATCAGAAGATGAAGTAAATTAGAGTCTTTTAGGATTTTCTATCTAGATTATAAATATATTTTTTATTTTTATTTTTGAATTGATATGATTGGGTTTTTCTTTCTCCCACAAAAATTGGTATGTTGGTAAAAACCATTTTCAAAGAGTTACATTATTTTCGTAGAGCATAACTTTTTTTCTAAAATAGATATCAATGTGATTCTTTCAAATTTAGTTTTTTAACATCCATATGGAGGGCATGCAATTGGTTTTATAACATTATCATGATTATTTCATATTTTATTAACATTTGAAGTTGACTAAGTTGTAATTTTGACAAACCTTGACTACATAGCTTATAACATTTTGTGTATTTGTCCAATATTTTTTTTTGATAGAAAGATAACTTCAATACCTAGGGCATAGATATTTTTTAGAATTTTTTTTTCTGTCATTTACTATTTTTCCATAAGCATCGAACATAGAGGTGGAGATATGGTGAAATATCTATGTTTAGTAAAACTAAAAATACAAAGTCATAATAAACTTGATATATATTAACATTATAATAATTAGAAAGAGTTTTATCAGTAGTACCTTACTACATAGATAGGTTTTTCAAATGGATTCATTTGATCTACCAAAAGATAAAGTCAAACTAAATTTTTATCAGCTTTTAATAGGTGTGAAGGAGACTCCATTGTAGGTATGAATGAGGAGTATATATGTTATATCAATGATTTTTTTATCTAAGAGGCTTTGAGCTAACCATTTCTAATTAATTCCTTCAAATTGAACCTCTCAAGGCTTAAATAATCATATTTTATTAATAATGTGTCATTTCAGCAAAAATCAGCATGTCTAAAAAAGTGTAACCCACTATTGTGGGGTCACCCGCTTTCTCCCAGCCTGTCAAGGGACAACTCCAAATACAATTCATTCTTTTCTCCTAGGTCACGGCTTGATTCCTACTTGCAAAATGGTTAGTTCTCCTGCAATAGAAATAATTTTCTTTCACTGCATGTTGGATTTTATCAAAGATGATTTTGGTGGGACAAGAGTAATCTTAGAATATGCGATTGTTGCACTCTTTCCAGACTCCCCAGCAGAGGTGAGGAAGGATCCAGATGTAGTAGGTCCAGAAGTTGGGTTAAACATATTGAAAGTCCATTGAGAGAAGAGGT
>BSBK01012283.1:0-59922 GCA_027943335.1 Chamaecyparis obtusa | reverse complement strand
TTTTTCCACCGCCTGGGAAGGTTCCAAAATTTTTAGCCCACAAGGCCGACCAAACTTAGAATTATTTTATTTTACAATTTATTACATCAAAGTTGGCTCAAAATAACTTTTGAAACCCAAACAAAATTTTGAAGGAAAATCATTTTCTGCCATTTCAGGTGACCCAACTTCCGAAGACCATAAGTCATCGCCAGTTAACCCGATTAACTATTATGACCCCATTCTAGAAAGGCCACGAAGCGCTCTACAGGCTTAACAAGCACACGCACCTATCTCCCAATTTTTTGACCTCATTTGAGGCCTCTAAAGCCTTCAAAACTGAGTTCAAAATTTTTGTACCTTGTTGCCAATACCGAAAATCTTTAATAGCTACAAAGCTAGACTTGATCTGTCAATGAAACTTTACTGGCAAGTGATATGACAAAAATGAACCTCCAGGGAAGAAATTAGAACATTCTGAGATCGGATGACCAACTTACTAAAAATAGAAAGTTTCCATAAATAGCAGCTCTACACAAGATAACCCTTATTGAATACAAAAATAGAAATATTTTTGGGTGATGCAAGATTTCTCTTACACCCAGGATGCTCCTGCATCAGACACCCAAGGTAATTTGAGAAGTGACCCTGTCACGACTCAAGTGTGTAGAGGAAAACCAAGATGGTTAACCTCCTCCTTTGTTAGCCATGATGAATCTTCAACAGGTCATCCTTTCCATTTGACCAAATACTCTTCATATGTCTTGTTCCTTGTGCTTTTTCCAACATGACTATCTAGTATGTCTTCAATCTCCTTGATATCTAAACTAGTTGCTGGAATACTCCACTGTGCTGCGGTAACCTCATCTTCAACACCTCCTTCATGATACTCTGTTAGATCCAAAACATTAAATACTGGTGAAATATTTAGCTCAGTAGGCAACTTGACCTCATATGCATTTCTTGAATCATGCTTCTTCAGTATCTTACATGGCCCAAACTTCTTCATTTTCAACTTGTTATATGTACCAACCAAAAATCGCTCCTTCCGCAAATGAACCATGACTTCATCTCCAACCTAAAACTCCTTATGCCTCCTTTTCTCATCTGCCTTAGCCTTATACTACACATTCATCTCGGTAATATGCTTCCTCACCTCCTCATGGATGTTCTTCAAATGTTTTGCAAAATCTTTAGCTTCAGCACTACTTATTTCTCTTTTATCTACCTTTCTCAACTCAAATGCATTTCTGGGACTACTTCCAATCTATGGATGATGTGAGGAACTAAACTTCAAATCTATCTTCAACTCTTCACTTTCTTCTAGTGTCATTCTGTGTGCTACCTTATTTGGCAAACTGGCTCCTGGAATCAAGTCCATCTGATCACTGATCTTTCTTACTGGTGGTAATCCATCAGGCACATTATCGGATATAATATCCTGAAACTCATTCAATAATTCTGCAACTTCTATAGGTACATCTTCTACTTCCTTTTTCTAGCCTTTGGAATTAAGGTAAAACACATATGCTCATGTCGCTTACCATGTAAGAAATTTCCTCTATCAAAAAAAGTTATTCTTGCATTACCACATACCTTTTCTTTTGTTTCCTTCAATGGTTTTAGCTTATGTCGCACTCCATCCTTTGTCAGGGAATAGGTATTCACACGACCATCGTGTACAACACATCTGTCAAACTACCACAGTCTACCCAACAACATATGACATGATCCATAGATATGATATCACATAGTACCTCATCTTGGTACCTGCTGATCTTGAACTTCACTAGGCATTGTTCACTAACCATGACCTTGTGGTCATCCTGCACCTAGGCAACCCGATATGGATGTGGATGTTTCTGCCTCTTGAGCTTCAACTTTGTCACCATCTCTTTTGACACCAAATTTTTAGTGCTGCCACTATCAATAATCACATCACAACACTTGCCTTCACACTTGCACCTGGTGTGAAACAAACTCCTCCTTTGTTCAGGTTCATTCTCACCACTCAGCAAGACTCTTCTGTTAATCAACGTTTCTCCTCTTTCAGCATCTTCAGAATGTGATGATCTGGCATCTTCATCTACATGTGCAACTCTAGCCTGGCCTTCATTCCTCCTATCTGTCCTTCCTTGGTGTTGAGGACATTAAAATGCCCTATGACCTTCTTCCCCATAGTGAAAACATGTTCCACGGAAGCCCCCTCCTCTAGATCCTTGTCCTCTTCCTCTTCGTCTTTGATCTCTATTATTTTGATCATGGAAACGATTGAAATTATCTCCTCTTTGATCCTGATTATTACTAGCCTCATCCTGCTTTTTTGGATCTTCATTTCAATCTCCATATGACCGTCCATCAGATCTTCCATCACGAGCTCTTCCGCTTTGTCTTCTCTCAAAATTCCTGTTCAGCTTTTCCTCTACTTTTAGGGAAAACTGGTATGCCTCTTCAATACTGTTCATTCGAACTAGATTCAATTCTTCCTGAATGCTCAGCCTTAACCCATTAAGGTAATGAGAAAATTTCTCCTTGTCAGCTTATGCATGGCCTATTTTGATGAGGATTCGATAGAACTCCTTTGTATACTCCTGAACAGATCTTCCTGCTTGCTTCAAACTTTGCATTTTCTTCAGTAGGTCAAGCTCATAATCAACAGGGATGAACTGTTGCTTCAATTTATCCACCATCCACTCCCATCTTGTGATTTTATCCTTTCCTCTTCAATTTCACTCTAACTGAATCTCTTGCCACTAGATCTTTGCATGGCCCTTCAATCTGGCCTTCACAAACTTGACCCAATCAAGATCCTCAATATCTTCATACTCAAAATATTCTTCACATTCATTGATCCAGTCGATCAATTCTTCTGGGTTAAGATTTCTAGAAAATATATGAACCTCAATCTTAGGTCTTTTCCCGATCTTGGAAATGGCCTGAAAAAGTCTTTCTTCCTCTTGGTTCACAATTTTGACTTCTCCTTCTTCATTTTCTTCTTCGGCTTCATCCTCGCTTTCATCTCTAACATTAAGATTCATTCCTCTGTGAATCTCTTCTTGCAATGCTCGCACTTGTCTCTAGAGCGGTCTAACCTCAGGTGTTACAACACCAGCTCTTCCACCACGTTCCCGTCATGGAGGCATTTTTGTGATGCACGTTGAAACCCTAACCATGGTCCTGGTGCAAACTGCCTCACAGTTGGTGATCTGTTTACACATAAACCCTAATCCACGGTCCTGGTGCAAACTACCTCACAATCGGTGATCTATTTACACACTCAAGAACTCCTACTCTAATACCACTTGATGAAGGGTGCTCCCCTTAATACCACAAACACATAATAGAAATAGTGAAAGAACAAAATATGCAAGAACAAAAAATGGGCTTCTTATTATCTCCACAAATGTGGAATTACAAACTTTCAGAATTACAATATGCAAAGCCACATGGGCATTCCCCTACAATATTCTGTAGGACAAAGCCTCGAATCAATACCTAGATCTACTACCCAGAACTATTCCGAACTGCCTAAGACAACATTACAACCTTCCTTATATAGGCAATTTTTCCATCGCCTGGGAAGGTTCCAAAATTTTTAGCCAACAAGGCCAACCAAACTTAGAATTATTTTATTTTACAATTTATTACATCAAAGTCGGCTCAAAATAACTTTTGAAACTCAAACAAAATTTTTGAAGGAAAATCATTTTCTGCCATTTCAGGTGACCCAACTTCCAAAGACCACAAGTCATCGCTAGTTGACCCGATTGACTATTATGACCCCATTCCGAAAAGGCCATGAAGTGCTCTACCAGCTTGACTGGCGCAAGCACTTGTCAACCAAATTTTTGACCTCATCTAGGGCCTCTAAAGCCTTCAAAACTGAGTTCAAAGTTTTTGTACCCTATTGCCAATAGCGAAAATCTTCAATATCTACAAAGCTAGAGTTGATCTGTCAATTAAACTTTACTGGCAAGCTGATATGACTAGAATGAACCTCCAGGGAAGAAATCAAAACATTTCGAGATCGGATGACCAACTTACTAAAAATAGAAAGTTTCCATAAATAGAAGCTCTACACAAGATAGCCCTTATTGAATACAAAACAAAAATATTTTTGGGTGATGCAAGATTGCTCTTACACCCATGATGCTCCTGCATCACTATTCCAAATGCATATAATAGTGAATGACAATAGTCAAGCATAATGGCATGAGGTAAGAGAAATTATTCTTGATAAAATAGTGTTCCATCATGAACAAGAAGTGATCATTAAAGACAACAAAAGATATAGGAACAATTATAGTGAATGCCTTAATGGAGATAGAAAATGAATAACAAAACTAGCATGCTATAATTGAAATAATCAGAGGGAGAGCATAAAACTAGTGAATATAAATGACATGAACAAAGGGATGACAATAACAGTATCAAGATTGTATCAAAGGAATAGTGCTAACATTATGTAGGGATAAAGAAAGTTTAGATCATAGTCAATGAAATGACAAGGTTGCAATGTGTAGGAATGTTTTCAGTTTGTGGTTGATCATGAGTGCTCATAACACATATGTTTTCATGGAAGTGAGAAGAGAGCTTAAAAACATTGACAAACCAATGAAGCAAGTACCAGATCAATAGTACATAGAGGTATTGTGACATTCAATGCCAAGGACATCATTTGACATCAAATAAAAATAGTATACCGATTTTGAATTGAAAGATTCATGAGATAAACGACAAATGAAACACCGTGAACAACATATGTAAGTGGATTCTATGATTAAACTTGAGTTTCATGATGTTATGCATCGAGTTTTTATAAAGAACCATCCCATATTGAAGAGGTATATTCAAGTAAAGAGAAACATGTTCATTCATAGCACAACAAATATGGGCATATTTCAAGGAGAAAAAAAATAGTAGTTCCAAATATAAAATATCTAAATTTGAGTCTAAAGATGTAAATGAAGCATGTAATGATGAGATTTGGGTGAAAGCAATAAAGGAAGAACTTGATCAAATTGAGAGAAACAAGACATGGATTCTTGTTCCCAAACCTATGAACAATAATGTAATCATAACTAAATGAGCATTCAAAAACAAGCTAAATCAAGAAGGTAAGGTGGTTCGGAACAAAGAAAGACTGATTTGCAAAGGGTATTCCCAAATGGAAGGTATTGATTTAATAGAGACCTTTTCTCCTATAGCTAGACTTGAAGTTGTTAGATTACTTCTTGCATATGCTTCTTATAGAAAATTCAAAGTATATTAGATGGATGTTAAGTTAGCATTTTTGAACGGTGAGTTAGAGGAAGATGTTTACATTGAACAACCTGATGGATTTCCACTAATCGAAGAAGAAGATATTGTTTGTAAATTGCAGAAAGCATTGTATGGACCAAAGAAAGCCCCTACAGCCTGGTATGATAGACTGGAAAATTATTTGTTAAAGATTGGGTTCAACAAAGGCATTGTAGATAGTAATTTATATTTTAAAATAGTTAATGATAATGTCTTGATTGCTGAAGTCTTTATTGATGATATCATATTTGGTGGTGATGATGAGTTAAGAATTTGTTGATGAGATGCAAAAAAAATTGATATTTCTATGATAGGTGAGATGAAATTCTTTCTTGGATTGCAAATTGCATAGTTGGATAAAGGAATTTTTATTACACAGTCCAAGTATGTCAGGGATTTGTTTCATCTAATAAATTCGGCATGAAAGATTCAAAACTGGCAGGGACTCCTATGATTACTGGTTGCAAATTGATTAAGGATGATGAATCTTGTTGTGCTAATTAGACAAGATATAGATCTATGATTGAAGGATTGCAATATCTAACTCATACTAGACCAGACATATCAAATGGAGTTAGCATTGTTGCGAGATTTCAAGCAAAATCGATAGAATCACATATGGTTGTTGTTAAGAGAATTTTTAGATACTTGAAGGGTATAGTTAACTATGCATTGTGGTATGGAAAAGATGATGATTTTTCCTTAACTGCATATACTAATGTTGATTGGGAAGGTAATGTGGATGATAGGAAGAGTACAAGTGGAGGTGCATTCTTTTTGGGTAAGAAACTAATCTCTTGGACTAGGAAGAAACAAGATTGTATCTCTCAATCTATTGTTGAAGCTGAGTATGTTGTTGCTAATGTAAATTGTAATCATGTTGTTTGGATGAAGAAAATGTTGAAATAATTGAGGGTAAACATTGATGAACTGATTGTTATTTCCTATGAAAACTCTAGTGCCATTAATATTTCAAAGAACCTTGTGCAACATTCAAAGACAAAATATATTTCTATTAAGTATCATGTCTTGAGGGATAAGGTCGGTGAAAAGGAAGTTAAATTGGAGTATGTGTCTACTAAGGAATAGATTGCTAATATCTTTACAAAACCTTTTTCGAAGGATACATTTGAGTATCTTCAAGAGAAGATTGGGGTCGTGGCCTCTCTAGATTAGAGCTACTAATGTTAGTAATGGCATCAGTCCAGAAACTTATCAAAATATTATTCTCTGGATTGATGAGTCTGGGGACTTCTCCTCAGGGGGAGCAGTCTTATGATCTATTGAGATTTCTTGTAGCTAGTTCAGTTCAGTTACGTTTGATGTCCTCGACCCCTTTCCATTGATGTCAAAAGGGAAGAGATTATGTGAAAAATAGAGATAAGTGTACTTGGAGAGATTGTGTTGAAAGATGGATATTTAGAGTGATTAGGTAGATATATTTTAGAGTGATAAGGTGGATATGTTAATGTCTTCGTGCATTGATTGGTTTTTCACTTCCTATGTTGCCATCAATGCCAAAGTGGGAGATTGTTGGATGACTTGAGGAGATTGTTGAAAGTATGTCGAGCTTGTCAAAGTTCGGTATTTGTGTGTGCTGACATTAATATTTTTTCGTTGATGTCAACATACTAATTGTTGTTACATTGACAGTATGTTCAATATGTTTTTCAAAGGCTACATTGAAGAACTTTTGTTGCGATCGTAAGGTATGTTTCAAATATGCTTATGTTGGTCTATAGAGGTTCACAACATTTGGGTGACAAATTTGTTGGTTACTGGTTTTATAGTGTTTGTGTGTGTAGTGGATGAGTGTTTAGTTTAGTATGTCTTGAATATGATGTTTAAGAGGTTCTGAAGATGGTATTTACATTGTGCCTTATCATTGGTTCTGCAACTAGTGTTTTTCATGATTCAAAGTACAACAAGCTATCCTTTATTATGACTAAGTTTGGTATTTCAGTTTTTCAGTTGATTAGTGTTGAAGATGATTTTGGATTTCGAGTTGAAATTAATGCAAAGGTTCTAAGGATATCCATGTTGCTTGTTTGTGTTCTTGGATCTTATGATGATCATTTTGTTGGTCCACATTGCTTGAGGAAATCAAATTTGTTGTTTTGGTGGCGTGTTGGTGTTTCTTCATTTAGGTCCTAGCCGACTTAGTGAAGTAACGTGTTGCGACTCTTGAAGGTGATTTGGCGATGTTGTAGCATGTTCGAGGATAATGTTTTGGATCCTATCCGAGTCTTGGCCAACTTGATTTGGATTGCTTTATTATTTGAGCATATCTTTATTTTGAATAGGTCTTGGTTGACCTAGTTGATGTTTAATCTATGTAATGTGTATAAATGAGAGATCTTTTTGAGAGAGAGGATGATCGTACGGAAGTGCAAAGGTGATATACTGGTATTTGTATTCTACATTAGAGGTAGAAATTGTACTTCATTGGAACTTTATCAGCATTGAGGATTTTATCAGTCAGTTCAATTGTAATGGATTGTATGTCCACCCTATTGTAATCAAAGCTAGATTAGTGAACCTGACTAAGGGCCAGATTTGTGATTGTATTATGAGTAGTGGGCCTATGAATGCATGTGCATTCTCTTTTGTTCTTTTCATTTTCTCTTAACCAGGCAATAATTTTTATAGAGTACATCTATCTAGTGGGTACCATCCCCATCGAGGTTTTTTCCTTAATGAAGTTTCCTTGAGAACAAAATTTTGGTGTTCTTTGTTATGTGTTATGAATCTTGGTTCATTGTTAATCATTCGGATATTTAATTGGTTTAAGTGGATTTAACTTTAATTATTGGTACACAACTAATTCACCCCCCCCCCCTCAGTTGTGCTTGTCTCCTTTTGGGCCTAACAAAATATGCTACAACTATCTTCTTTCTCCTACTTCCTTCCTCGATTTCCCTCTTCTCTCTCCTATTCTGTTATAAATACTTCAAAGATTGAATTATAGAAGGATAAAATATTTTGCAATAGATTGTATTATTGAGGTGCTCTTGTCTTTGAGGGAGGGTTCAATGTATATTTCTAGGTGAAGTTGTTAATGCATGTTATCCTAGGCCTCCAAGGAGTTCTCTCTCTTTCTCACAAACCTCGTGATAGTAAATATAAATGTATAAGCCTTCTTTATCTCTTGTATTATTGTTTAAGTATCTATTTGAGTAATTGGTATGTTGTTTTTGATTTAGGAAAATAGGTTTTGAAGGGGCCCCGAAACCCTATACATTTTGGTCAAATAAGATTTTCAAAGCAGCTTTCTAAGAAGGAACAGATCGAGACCACGGTGGGGGTTTTACAACAGGCTCCCACAACCTGGAGAAAAAATGGTACCAGAAGAAGGAAACTAGTACCCTAACTAAAGAAGCCACTACGAAAACATAATGCAATTTAAAAACAGCAGCCCTGAAACTACTAGAGGACAACAAAGAAAAATCCTCCCGACCACGGAGATAGATTATTTCTTCCCCTTTTGGGAACGAAGAGACATATCGAAAGAGGGCAGATGTTTAGATCTTTTTTTTTCCTTTAACATAAATCCACCCATCTTTTGATTTCTTAGCCAAATCCTGCCAAGATATCGAATCAAGAACCGAGGCGCCCAAAGATGGGGAATCGAGAGATTATCCCAGGATAGGGCCACAAGTACCCAGAGAAGCTGAACCGAGAGAAGAATCTATAGCATTCATTCCAGTGTGATCTAGCGAAGCATTATCGGTGGGAAGAGTAGATACCTCACCACCAATAGAGGTCCAAATAGCTGAAATAGAGCTAGACGATCTAGGGATGGAAACATCACCCGGGGGAGTAACAACGGTGGTACCAAGAGGCACAGGGGCCTCAGAAGTCACCTGAGATGAAGAAACAACTTGAGAAAAGCTTCGAGAAGTCGAGGCATTCACAATAGAGTAATGATGGGAGGAGGCTCCCTTCCACCAAGAAGCGGGTTTTTTGACCTTTTCCAATCTACACTAATCTGCTAAGTGGCCAGTTTTAAAACATCTCCTACATCTAAAGGGGAGACCTTCATAATCCAAGGATTGAATCCAGGATCCTTTAGGATGTTGTAGCTTTATCTTTTCCGGGAGACCCTTGGAAGAATCCAAATCAACCAGAATCCTAGCATATGTGAAATGAAGAATATCATCTGATTCCTCATCAGCCATCATAAAATCCCCGAGAGCCTCCCCCACAGCCTCAAACAGAGAATCAACCCAAAAGTGAAGAGGGAGGTTGGGAAGCCTCAACCAAGTGGGAACCTTAGAGAAAGTCTTTGTAGAGGCATCAAAGTCAGGGTACCATGGCTTCGTCATGAGCATGAATTGTGTTGGTACTCAAAAATACAACATGGGTTTTTGAGTATCTTGTTAAAATTCTGCAGTTTAAAGCCCTTTAAATGCTTTTCATGCATATGTACTCGACTGTCATTTTGAAGCTTATGAGGTGTTCCAGGTGTTTAACACACTCCATTCAATATATGTATGCATTCTATAATGTTATTTTATCATCCCGAATCATTCGGTGAAGTCCCATTTTGAGCAAGTGTCAAAATTGCACAATTCTGCCTAAGTGTCAAACAAAGTACAGTAGCCCAATTTGCCTTTGAATATCTTGTGTCCAGAAATGTTTCATGACCCACCACTTTGAGGATGTTTAGTATGCATATCAAAGAACCTATGTTCCAATTTTTAAGTCATTTCGAATCCGTTTGATTAGGTTTCGAACCCCTCAAAGTTGGTAGTTTGTTGTTGTCATGCACTTGTGTAAAATGTTCAGAATTCTGGAAGGGCCTGTTTGACCAGTCATATCTTTGACCCAATTGACCCTATTGAGAAAATTCCTTTTGCATCATATTCCAGGGATCAAGTAATTCCTATGTTTCAATTTTGAGGTCATGACGAATCCATTTGTTCAGTTTGCAAATTCGATTCCAAATACAACTTCTGTTGTTTTACAAGTTGTGAAATGTGCAGATTGATCTGTACCCCTGTTCGTGATGTTATAACTTTTGATCTGTGATTGATGAGTCTGAACGGGTTGTACCACTATGTTCTACTCTGAAAGTACTACAAGTATTCCAAGTTAGAAGTCTTGACAAGTCTTTTAGCATACTTTCCCAAGGTCATTTTGCATGCACAAATCACTGTTTTACTATGTTTCCCAATTTGCAATTCTGAGAGCCTATCTTTGCCTAATTGCCAAATGCACCCTATTATTCATCATGAGCCCTAACTGTGGAATTATACTCTTTGTATGACAAAGAATAAACGCCCCTATTTTTGGATCCCGATGTCATGTTTAGCCTAGTTTTCAAAGCCGAATCCGAACCCAGTTTCTATGATTTTCATTATTTTATATCCTAAATGTTATTCGTAGGTTGACTTTGGTGATTAATTGTAATCAGTGGTTTGATCTGTGGAATGAGCTAATGGTGGATTCATATTCCTCGTATGAGGATGAATCAGTGCCCAAGTTGTCGGCTTATGAAAGTTTCAGTAGGTTAGTTTTTGAGACCGATTCCGGAGCTGACTTGTATGTTTTGGTAGTATTGACAATTTTAGTTTCCAAGTGGCCTTGTTTGATCACGAATATCTTTTGGCTGAAATCTTCTGAGGAGTTCTCCTTTAGCCAGCATATTGTCATGGTGGGATTGAATGTCTGCTTCTGACAACACTATTTTGTGAGGCCATTTGGTCAGTTTTTGGAGGTCATTTCGGGATGCCAATTAGTGTTTTTGGGCTGATTCAGAGGCGCAGTGTTTTGACTAATGTGAATGAAATTTTAACGGATCAATGTGCAAATTCACCAAATGACTACCATTTTGGATGGGCAAAAGTAGCTGCATATTTGAAATTTAGAGGGAACATTGGGTAAATGGATGTGCATTGAATAAATAGATTGGGAGCATCACGGACACAATGTGGAGTTATGAGATGGTGCCAGTTGGTGCATGAAGTTATTGATGGAAACTTTTTCTCAATAATTATGACTACATAACATGGTCGATTGTCATAAATCCAGGTTCTACTGGTTTATTAGTCTCCTGGCTAATGAAATATGCAGGCAATACTGTCAAGATCTGCCATCCAAGCCAAGGCTACCAACAAAAACTCTTGATGTTGTAAAAGGAGATCAAAGAGCCAAATCATGAGTTTTGTCAACTATTTTTGTGTGTGCAAGGGCATTATTTTACAATAATTATAAATGGCACTATTTTATGAATTGTATTTTCACTGGGGTAGATATGTGTAATTGGGAAATCAATTTGGACCTTGATCTACTTAGCTGCAATATGGGAATGCTGACAAGCATTTACATTAAGATATGGTGATGCTAGATAGAAGGAGGGTTCAGTCCATAAAGTAATTGGAGGTTTAGGCATTTGGGAGATGGTTTTTATCTATAATTCTCAACCATTGATAATTTCAGCTTCCAAAGAGTTTATTGGAGTGGAAAATATGACCTTATAAAGGTCGAACCAATTGTATTGCAGGCCTTGTGCATCAAGAATGGAATGTTGCCTTTGTGTGATAGTTGGAGATTAGTTCTCAACAGCTGCCTATGGAATATTGCTGAGCCTTTGGTACCATTGTTTATATTTTCTACGGTGTTTAGTTAATGCTATTGACAAACGTTGTTGAAAGTGTTCACGAGCATTGCAAGTGCTTATTCATTTATTATAAGTTGGTAGAACAGAACACAACCTGCTATACTGGAAGTTATTCTAAATTTTACAAGTATCGAGTTACTGAACATGGTGGCTTTTCTTTATTGAGAAGAAAAAGTGAATGGATATACAAAACTGAGACAACGTTATCTAGCATTCCACAAGTCTTCCCCTTTTTCAAAAAGGGATCTCTTGAAAGTACTTTCTCTACAAGTAGCAGTTTGGAAAATGACAGTGTATTTGCTCTCACATTGAAAGTTAGCACAGACGGCTCACGCACCAAGCCAACATTGCAAATTTTGAAGCCAACGCAATGAATTGGGGAGCTCACGCTAGAGGAATGTCTGCACAATGTGTGGGAGCCTCACGTGATGTGTATTGGGGGGCCCTTTTTATTACAAGTAGCCAATGCAATAAGGGAGACAGTGTAAGGGATGTTGCCTTGTGCAACTATGATAGAATGCTGCCAGCATCAATATTTTAAGATGCCCACCTAAACGCAAGCCTGCCTTGCGTAAATAGTTGTAGCCCCACACAGTGAACTAAGAGAGGGCTCACACTTTTCAAACGGTGGGATACCCTGCACAAATGTGAATTGGTCCTCATGCAAAAGCAAATGCCAGCGATACATGCAAACCAAGGCAGATTTGAAATATGCCTTGTGCAGGTACACAAGATTGCCTCGCGCAATGCTATTACGAGCCAATGTATAATGGAGTGACTACCAGGAGTTTAGATGCACTGCGCAAATAAATGGAGGTCAACATGTATGAGTTTGAATAGAGAAACAAACCTGCACAAGTAAATGGTGGAGCTGGGCGTAAATTTGTAAGATTGAGTATTTGGGATATATCCCACATTCTTCCCAACTTGAGTATACTAGTTGTTTATAACGAACAACCCCTAGGTTAAATGCAAAGCAAGATAAAAGGGCCTATGGCTATCTCTGCCTTGTGGGCCTGCCTAGGGGTGCGTGCTAGCTGGGCGAGCTAAGGTATTTTATTAAAAGTCTTTAAAAACTTCTCCTAGCTTAGTCCCACATTCATCCCGTAAGGTGAATTTGAAGTGTTTATATGAAATTTCACAAACATATGAAATAGATTGAATGTGGAGGAGGCTTTGCTCACGCAGGCCTGTGCGGTCACCTCGGTTTCTGTGTCGGCGGGCCCAAGGTAAAGAAATTTTGCAGAGCGTTGATGATGACTAAGATGGACACGTGTCATGTGGTCGCGTGACAAAGCTGGCAGTTAAGCGAAAATTGAGCGACTTGGAGATCCGGTTAGTCGCTAGGTCGCAGTGATCAAAGTTGGTGTTCGGAGACCTGGAGGTAACCGTAGTCACCAGATCTCATGATGCAAGCATTTAGAGGCAAATGGTTTGGAGATCTGGAGACTATCTTGGTCGCGAGCTCGGGAGATGATGACAATTAGAGGAGAAAACCGCTGAGATTGTGAGATGACATTAGTCGCCAGGTTGCCGGAGGAGATATCTAAAGATCTGGAGACTTGGAGACTTAGAGACTGAGGCTTGTCACGAGGTCTCCCAATCTAACTGCAGTTCAGAAGATCATTAGGAGATTAAGAGACTAAGGAGATTCTCCAAGTCTTTGAAGGCAACCGCGGTTAAGAAATGACTCTAGAGATTTGGAGACTAATGTAGTCTCCAAATCTCTAGATGGACAGAGTTTAAGCTGAGTTTGCCCGAGCGACCAATAAGAGTGAGACACTTGGTGAGTTCAGGTGGCATGTGTAGATTCATTTTTTAACCAAATATAGCAGTATAATATCTTTCCGAAAATGCCAGAAGACGATGGATGCAATGATGGCGGTTAGAATTAGATCTGATTGAGCAGGTGAGAGCAGTAATTAGTTTTAATCCGAGATCAGATTTCTTCCAAACATGACAAATTTGCAAGTGGGAATGTTTGTAAAAGATATTGAAATCAGATTTGTATGGTGAAAGGATAAGATCAGAGCATTGAAGAGATAAATAAGATGTTATCAGATATTTTTGCAATGGCAAGTGAATTCAGATTTTGGAGGTGCCCGAGAAGATCAGATATTCAGATTGAAGAGGCAGACGTGTTGATCAAGCTTTGATTTTAGGGTTTTCTTCTTTGGCTTTTTATTCTCTTCTCTTCTCAGTTGTAGGGGTTCCTATTCCTGTTTTTGGAGGGCTCTTGTAGTTGCTCTGTTGAGAGCAAGTCCCTTGATGCTGAATGTTGAAAATACAATCTTTGCAGAGAAGACTTCTCATTCTGAGTCTAAGTCTTTGAGTAAAGAGTCTTTGTATGTATTGATACACTTTTCATGAAATACAATACAGTTTATGTCCTGTTTTGTTACTGTCTCTTAGCTTTGTGTTTGTTCTTGTATGTTTTCATTTGTAAGACACTTAAAAACATACTAGTTGTTAGGCAATTACTCTAATTGTTTCATGAGTTTCTTTCAAGGAAAGGATTAAATCCTCATGTGCAATTTCAGAGAATGAACACATCTATTAAGATCTTGATGATAACAATCTAAGATTGAGAGGATAGTTTGTAAGGCATTCTGTCTAAATTGTATGTAGTTTGCAAGGCACACTACCATATTTCCTTGAAATCTTCCTGTGCATTTATATTCAGACTCTTCTGCCCAAAGGATTAGGCACTGGTCTGACTTTTGTTCATGCAATTACCTTTCTGTCATCAAGCACAAAATTTCATTACCAGTTCTTTTATGTTTTTAATTTCATGCATACTGTGAAAAGATTGTATCCCAGGTGATATGGTTCACTTTGTTGATTCCTTGAAGAGAGAATTGAATTGAAAGGTTAGCCTTCCTTGAGTTGTACTCATAAAAAGAAGGATGACTATCCTTATCCCATTGTCTATGTTGTTACATTTACAGTTTCTATTGTTATACTCTGTATCAGGAGATTCTCAGCTGTCTATAGAGTGATCTTTTGTTGAAGTAATCTGAAGCCTCAATAGCATAGCAGTGAAGACCCTATCCACCATTTGAATGTTTACTTGAAACATAGTGAACCATTAATAGGCAATACCCACCTGAGTCTTGTGGAGCTCAAAGAAGAAGGAGGATCTTATCCAATCCTCATCAATTAGGCTTTTCTTGCAAACTTGGAGTCTCTTTTAACCAAGAATCAAGCCCATATATTTGCCAAGTTTGATCCCACAAGAAAAATCCCTAACAAATCGGTCGTCCCAGCTAAAAAAGTGATCACAAAGAATCAGTTTCCTATCAGTTGGATTCTCAAACTTAGCGATGAAAAAACTCCTTGCAAGAGGGAATATGTGAATTGTTTTTGAAATAATGGGTTCCCACTGGCGATTGATCCAACATGCAGATCTGGGAGACTCGGCCAAAAGCCCTTGAACCTGCAGATGAGACCATGATCCGCGAATATAGAGGATGCAACATCAATATCTTTCACAACCTCGTCATTCAGAGGGAGGATTAGAGGGTTGGAAACTCAGAAAGGGGTGGCATTTCTGAGACTGCAAGCCAATAGCCGAGAGGCTGTAGGCTTGAGCTGAGAGGAGCTCCCGGGAGCGGCAGTAGCAAGCACAGGAGGACCTGCAGTGCCAGGGGAGCCAACATCCCCAACCGCCTTTGAAGAAAACTGAACCCTTCCAGGGTGGGGGAGGGGCGGGTCCTTAGTAGGCACAGCAAGAGTAGGTTGCAAGGAAACACCAGCCGCACTCCCTACAGGACCCTGAGCTGCTAGGGAAAGGTCGTAGGAGAGAAGAGGTGCGGTGGCTGCAGAAGAAGTGGCAAGAGCCCTTGGCGCTGAGGCTGCTCAAATGCTATGTTCAAATGCTTTATCTCGAGCTATTATATTTTCTTCCTTAACATTCAAGTGGTCTTGATATGGATGGATCATGTGTGTAAAACCTAATCCCTCTCCTTGTTTGGTGTCTAGTTCTAGGTGAGGCTCATCATATATTTTTAGGAGAGTTGTGTTCATGTAGTAGTTGACTAATTAATGGACTTAATATGTAAAATAGCTATCATTTGAAGGTTTATAGTCTTGTCTTTTGTTGTCCATACATATTTCTTGTTGTTGATTATTGTCAAAAGAGTTGTTAAGCTTTGATTAGATAGTGGATGGATGTCTACTCTTCCCTTATGGGGTTTTCAAGCTTTCCAATTTAATTTCAATATTTTCCTATTTTCTTTTTTCTCTTCATGTCAATTTTAAAGTAGGTAGGGAGTTAGCCCTTGATCTAAAGATTGGATTCCTTGTCACTTGTTGGCCTACAATTCTTTTCTAATGTCGGTGCTTTGTGTATGGTACATTGTCTCCTTGCAATAATGATCACCTCTAGGTCTTCACCAACAATACTAAAACACATCATGAAATCAAGTATCTATAAGTCCACACACAGAGAAACACATGCACCCCACAAACACACATATCCAAAATAGATTATCCACACACCTCATTGGAATCCAAAAATAACATCAACAATAACTATAGTTAAACAACAAAATCTAAAACTAATCAATAGAATGATGGGCATATGTGTGGGACCTTACATTAAAGGTATTCAATGTATTCATATTTCTTCCTCTCATATCCAAATATCTTCTCTCATTCAAAGAGTGATCATTGAAATAACATTTTGAATTTTTTATGATTTGTCCTTGGAACATTTGCCTAACTAAAGCTTATTTTCAATCATTGGCACATCTATAAAGCCAATTCCTTTCTAGGGGCTGACTTAAGAGAACTTGTTCCTGAGTGATACAACAACCCTTTAAAGGCATTCATAAATAGCATACATCTAAATAAGCAACACAAACATACATGAATTCAATGGATCAAAGAGCGAGAGTGTGGAGCTTGCAAGATCATATTTGCACAAAGAAATATAAATTTGTGAATATGAAGCAAGCCACAAACACAAATCCGGCCAAAGACAAAGCACAATTTCCATGCAAAATTTGAGGTGACACACAAATAGAGAAGTTCCACTTCTAAACCAAAGGTAATCAAATTCTAAAATCCTCATCAAAGTCATTCAACTTTTATCATTGATTTCAGTATCCCTATTCATGTCACATTAAATATCCTAGCTTAGCATAATTATTGAATTAACCACACCCAAAATTTGCCAATTGATTAATCTAGGTTAATTTATGCTTATGTGTGGATCTTATATGATTAGCTTAAAATAAGCTTAAAAAAAGTTTATTTTCCTTTACAATAAGATCTAGTTTTGGATTTATTTATTGTAAAAGGTCATTTTTTTTTTGAAATCAACACCTTAAATTTTTCATTTAGAAAAAAACTCCATTTTTGCCATCTCGCTTTGTGCTTGTGTTTTCAAGTTTTTTGAAGATTATTATGTTATGCCTAGTTATTAGAGCTTACAAGGGTAAAAAATGAGATTGGGAGACATGTGAATAGGATGGAGGAGCATTATCAAGTTAGTTTCTCACTCAAAGATTAGGCATACTTTTTGAGAAGCTCTAAACGTTCATATTGTTTCCCCTTAGGGTCAAGGGGCTTATGTTGACACTTGTTAAGGCTTTAGATCTTCACATGATTTACCTTTGGATCAAGGAACGAAGTTGATTATGTTGGCACTTGTGATCCACAATTTTAGTAGAGGTGAAAAAGCTATGGTAATGATGACAATAAAAGTTTGGTAAAAATGACAATGAGTTGTGCCTGTGGATAGTATGTGTGTCCCCATCCACATTTATTGTAATATCATTGGTGTTGACAATTTGTGTCCCTATTAAACAACTTCAGTGAAGGATAACATGTGTTCCTATAATTGTTTCAAAGTTTTGTAAGGTCATTCCGCTAATGTGAACAATTGGGTGTCTCCCTAATGATGTAAGAAATAGATTATACTATGTCATGGTCCACGAACTTGAAGTACTCAAGGTGAACTATTGAATGTCTCATAGTTCAACAAGTAATTGTTTGGATTATTGTGTTAGTACTAGTCTTGTTATGGGTACCTATACCTTAGTAAGAAACACGATGTAGTAATGAGAAGGAATGTTAGGTGTTATTACATCGTGCTATAGATCAGTAAACAATGTGGTCAATTATTAAACACCACCTTCTTACTTTGTATAGAACTCATATGATGAAGTAGTACAATTAAACACATTTTTTATTTAACAAGTTCCATGAAAGATGTACAACTCTTTAACAGATAAGAAGAATATTACAAGAAAACTCTTAGAACCACTCAATATAGAGAGGACCAGGTTCAATCCATAGATGATTTACTCTAAGAACTTCTCATATAGGTGAACACTTACTCATGTTATAACCAGATACTTGAAAACAGAGATGCTAATATCTATATAATAAGATTTATTTTATTAGAAAAAAAAACTGCTACTTAAAAGCGAGATGCTATATCTATGTAATAAAATTTATCTATTTTATTATAGAAAGAGAACATAAGAATTTGTTCTCATTGTAAAATTAAATTTTGGTGACCATTAAGTGTACAAAGTACAATGGTTTAGAAGCCCGCTGATACTATGACAGGTTATTTACACCTCTTCGTTTTCTGATTTTTCCAGTCCTCGGCACATAAATAGAGTACAAAAATGAAGGTATATATAAATTTGGAGCAAAAATAAAATATGCAGAGATGAAAACAGTTTAATTTATGGCAGATTAGAAACACACGAAATCATTTATAGGAATACAAAAAAAGGCACACTTCTTCACTTTCTGAATTATACAAAACACTCAACTAAAGAATTTGATTTCTCCAGGCGGACAAAGTATTGAAAATCATCATAGGCCACAACAGCAACTTTGAGAGACTGCATCTCCATCGAACCAGCGATTCCATTGAGGGTTTTCTGGACCAGCATTGCTGCAGATTAAAAAAAATTGGTTAGCAAAATGACATTCATCATTCTTCAAACAGTGATTTTGATGAGGACATTAACTTTCTGCCAATGTATTCCTTACCTAGGAAGAAGGGGATCTTGTCTTCTCTCAATACTATCAAGTACACTGTGAAAGAAATCCATATCAGAATCCGACTAGCAGTAACAAAACTATTATTTAGCATAAATTATCCAGTAAAATAATTAATGCAGCCTTAAGGAAATGAAAGGCATACTCCGTGCAAGCTGTTGATGCTTTCGGTGCACTTTCCAGTTCATCCAATTCGTCCTGCACACAAATGTCAAAAGTTTTAACCAAGGAAAAGGTTATAATTGCCTATTAATGGTGCTTAGGAAGTTGGAACCATGTAACAAAAACCATTGAAGATTTCCAAAATGAGAAAGCAATAGGAGTAGTTTTAGTGAAACTTGATCAGAAAAATTAATGTGACATGAAGAATTTTTCCGATTACACAGATATTGGCATCTGTGCCCTTAAGTCATTCACAACATGTTAAGCATATGCCTCTTTTTGTTAAGCTGCTTGGAGCAGGGGGGCCATTCTGTTAAAGTCATACATAATTTGAACCTTGTTCTATTAAATTTCTAAAGGTTTGAACCATAGTAGATGGTGTAACACACTATCATCCTCAACAATAAGCTATTTTGAGTTTTGACACAAAAACTAGGTCATTGGGTTATGATGTGATTGCAGAACTTTTTAAAGGGAAATTCAGTTCTCTGCAGGTAATCCCAACTTATATTTTGAGATTGAGATTCCATCAACTCCTGTCTGTCAGATGGCTCAATGGAACATAAATAAAAGACTTTCAAATATGCTAGCTTTTGCTCGTGCAATAAGAGTGAGGAGTTTGGCCAACATTTTATTAACTTTTGTGTTGCATTTGCTGCCTTGTATCTATGCTTATGACTTTAGAACTGTCCAGTTTAGAGTGAATTTCCTCCTCTTTCTTGTCCGCATATGTTCAGAGTACATGAAGTAAATATGTTGGAAGTTGGAAGTCCACTTCACATTGAATTTTACCATGTCTCTCCTCTCTGAATCAGTTTTAAACAGTTCAGCAGTATTCCAGCACTCCACTTTCAGAAATTTACAAAAATAACAGAATATATTGGATTGTAAGAGAATTCATATTATAATTTATATCCTCCACAAATAACAGAATATATTGGATTGTACGAGAATTCATATTTATATCCTCCACTAGCTCAGAGTGACAACTTGAGTCAATGAACCTTCCATAGAGAAACAAGCTACTAGTGATAATCTAACTACTAAACTCTCCATTTTCCCAATGCCATCGAGGGGCCCCTAAGATACAGGGTGTGATGGCATTGAAAGAGAAACTGATTTTGTGTTGATTCTCTCTATTATAATTTACAATCATCCGATTTAGGGGAAATTTAAAATTCTTAAATGTCCTTAGAATTAGAAGAACATATAGAAAAAATTCATGAAGAGAAAGATGGTTGGTTGGACATAAGTAAGGCGTATGTTTCCACAATGTAGTCATCTGGTTCTATGTTCTTCAATCTATTTTTAACCTTCCTAATGTTCCAATCTTCTCACTCGTTAATAGTTACTGAAAAGAACCTGTGTACTGCTGAGCACCTGATATCCGTAGGATCTGTTGTTGCAAGCAGAAGTTTCAAAATTGTCTGTTGCTTATTTTTAAGCCGATAGGCTTTCTAGTGGGAGCTTTTGCTTCCGGAAACCCCTTTTACTGCCGTTAATTTGTCATGGAGCCTGCTTGCTTGAGAGCTCCCTCCGGCGACAGCAAAGTAAAGCTGCTGGTTAGAACAGCTGTCATCATCGACCACAGCTGTAAACAGCAAGTGCTGGCTGCATTCTCCTTTTGCCGCCTTCTCCATGGTACCTATCTGCTGCAGTCGGTGCCCTCCCTTCCAACTCCTTCACTCGGCGCCGTTCGTTAACAGCTGTGCCTCTCGTTCACTCGGTGCCCTTTGTTTTATCTCCTTCAAAACCTTGTCACCGAAGAAGCAAGGCCACCGAGAAGCTTGACTCTAGATAATCATACACAGCAAAAACCTTCTCGCCGAACATGCAAAGCCACCGAGAAGCTTCATGCCACCGCCAAAACCTCCTCGCACCTCACCGCCTCAAACCTTACCGGCAGGCAACAGTATATAAACCACACTCTGCCCAGGTCAGCTATCTGTATTCCCTTGTGTATTTCGCTTCTCGATTCACACTTTCTATTACTGGTATTCTGGTATTTGTAGTCTATTACGTTATTTTGCTCTGGTATTCTTAACTGTAGAGTAAGCGGTTTCCTCTTTCATTTCGGGATACAACAAGCTGCGACTGGCAGAATGGCCTCGAAAGATTCTGAAGAAGGGAGAAATAAAGAAAGCCCAAATCCAACCTCATCCTGATTTCATTTTAAAGAATCTGAAATAATGAATTGTATCCTTCCTTACTCATTTTTACCTCTTAACTGTACAGGAAGGTGCAACAGATGCAATGGCCTCGAAAGACTCTCAACAAGAGTAGAATAACGTGAGTTGAAAATTTTCCTTCACCATGTTTAAATGTTCAAACCCTTGTAGCATTTTCATTCCTGCTTATTTATTTTAACTCGTTGCACTTAAGTCCCATTGACCTACTTTGGTAGTACTTGGACATTAATACAGTTCCTTATTTCATTCTTGTTAAGAATATCGTAGTTCGAGAATGCATAGTTCCTTGGAACACAATACACTGTTATGTATGTAACAATATTAAATGATTATCGCAGTAACATTACGTAGAAATTCAGATGTTGGAGCACCGCTTTTATTTGTACTGATAACACATGCAAATCGGATTTATTTTTACTTTGTTTTCAGTAAAGGCTTTATTTGAACGTTTTCTCTGAATCCAGTGTCAAATGTTAAAATCCACCAAACATAAGAACGAAACCAGAATCTAAACATCACAAAGCATTTAGATATGTTTATAAAGCATAATACCAAGGGTAAAATGCCTCAAATAAGTTATTGGAGCTTGTGCAAGTCAGCCCAATCTAAATTGTCCTCTGAAATGGACAACTCCGAGAGTTGTAAGACTAATAAATGTTTAATTGTAGTACTTAGTTTGCTCACTAACAGTCAAAACATTAAACACCCTAAAAGGAAAGGTGTAGCTTGAATCATTTATGAGAACTAACAATGCATTGGTTCTATGAACATTTTTATAGTCAGTCACTGAGAGCCCCAGAATGCAATCTAATTGAGTTTAAATTGTCACGCTAAAGATGTGGTTGGTGGTCCAACTTTCTGAGTGGCTAATACTCCCAAGGCTGTTATTCCATACTGGTACACTCACTGTAGCTTGAGTGCTTTAAATTAATTAGCGGACCTAACCCAAATTTATGCCAGATTTCTTCTAAGCAGACATTCACACTTGAACTCCATTGATGATCACTAGTTAGGGGCTTCCCCAAGATCTCTGTATGGACAACTGCATGATTCTCTCTTGAACACCTTTCTTGACGATTACGATTATGGTGCCTACCAATTCCTTCCCTATCATTAGAATCTTCTAAATTAGCGTGGTCAGGATCATGATGCTTATAATATCCTAATGGTTAGGGATTCTCTGAAGCAGGTCGGTCTTCCTCAGTGGCAGCAGGTCTGCAGCACCTGCTCCATAGTCTATCTGTTTTGACAAATAACAAGAGGTTGAAACTGAGATTGCCTATCAACATCAATATCTATGCCTGTCGAGCACTTAATCTCTTGGAAGATATCACATAATACTTTCTTGTGGCAATTAGCACTCGTGTTCTCTTCTTCTTTATATGCTATACATCAAACCTCTTTGATAGCCTTCTTCATTTCTTTTTTCCCAAATCTGTCCTGCTATCTCTGTTAATCACTAGGTATAGCAGGTCATATGGTTGCTCTCTGCAGCAATTCTTTCATCAAGAGATGAATGTCATATGGTTGCTCTCTACATTAAATTAAATGTGGATGAATGTAGGGGGTAAGTTAACCTAGGAGATGCTTTCTTTCTTTGCAGTACTCTATCTAAATCTGATCATATACCGAGATATAGTACATAGAACATCAATTATCAAATATCGGTTTTGCATTTAAATAGATTAAATGTATGAGCTGGGATATGTAAACATGTAAAGGAAAGCGATTAGAGGTGAGAAGATACTTACCTGTATTGCTTAAATGTTGAATTTGACTTGACAGGAGGGCTGATGAAGGCTGGAAGAATCTTCTGGATAAACTCAAAGCCTCTGTGACCTCTACAGGACAAATTGGGACTTGGGTGCTAGGGTAGACAGAAATGCAATGTAGCATTAGTGTAGACACTAGGTTCAAGTTGCGTGCTAATGCAGATTGTAGCATTGAGGTTGGGCACTAGTGACCCCTATAAAATTTCTGGCAGGACAATTTTCACTCTCATGGGTGCTATAGTAGACAATAATGCTACAGTTGGGTGCTAGGGTTTCACAAAGTACAGTGGGGCGCTAAATTAGCACCAAAGCCTTTTGTCAGCTATGGCTTCGAAACTTTTGGTGACTGATTTCTTGCCTCCGTAGGTTTCAAATCAATCCATATTTTGTGTACAATTTGGTTCGGATCTTCAGACATCCACCATGTAAGCTAGGGGAAGGAAAACAGGTTAGGTTATTTGAGAGACTGCCTCAGTCAGTTCCCTATTCAGTATGCTTCAACCATCAAGAAAGCCTTGAAAATATCAGATGTGTTTGATCCTATGTGGGGTGTGCAAAGTATTGCAGCTACCAGTAAACCCTAGGAGGATGTTTATTGCTTAGGTAGTGGTTACTTGTGCAATAATGGACAATGTGGGAGATGGAATGCCATTGATATGCTTGGGAGATGGATTCAAGAGAAGTTAGGCCTGTGATAAGGATTTTGGAGAAGGGATTTCAAGAGAACATGGGGGATTGGGTGAGGGGAACGGAAGGAGGAAGATGTGAGAGGATGTAGGAGCAAGGTTGGGATCTACTGGTGAGGGCAAAGGATAGAGATCACAAGAGAATATTCAAGGGATGATTTTCAGATTTCAACCATGGATGAAAGTGGATTAGTGATGGAAAACTTAGTATGGATGCTAGAGGAAAAACACAGTGTGGAGAGAGTGCAGAATGTTCTTAAGAGGGCTCCTAGGATCCTTATTCTTCTTAGTTTAAATGAGCAATATTGGTCCTTTTATCTCAGGTTACACTAGCATCTTAGGCTACAATATTTGGTACCTAAAAGTTGGTATCAATCAGAATTGTTTTAGACTATAGGATCTAGCTGCAACTTTTCCTTTGTAGTGCTCTATGCTTTTGTCCCAAATCTTATATGGTCAATTCTAGCATGAAAATAGGCTCAAGAGTAACATAAAAGTTACAAGATTACCTTGTGGAATAGGCAAGATGAGTCCTAAACATGTCTGTGAGGATGAACACCAAAATAAGTGTAGAATAGCAATATGGTGGAGATTTTAAAGTAAGCAGTTTTTGACCTTAGAGGAGACAATGAATATGAACAAATGTACACAACCAAACTATAATATATACTTAGAAAGAACAACTCACATGGTGGTTTAGTACAATCCACATTCCCACAAATCCATCATCCAATACAAAGGCTGCGACATCACTATATCATTTTGGCATGCTGAGTTTACAAGGGTATTTAGGATACCCTTGAAGGTATCTTTTTCTGCAAGGCTGAGTGGAAGCATATAAGGACCCTCCTAAAGAGAGTGTGCTGCTCAGATCTCACTAAGGAAGAACAAGACAACATTTAGAGCACTGGTAATGGTAGAGGACGTGAAGAATTTTATAACCATGGTTGAATGGTGATGTGTGCTGGATTTAATTAAGAACACACTCACTGGTGTGAGCAGCACATCCAACTTTGATGTCTCAATCATAGTTTGCAGACTCGGACTCGGAAAGTAGTTGGCAAGCCCAAAATTTCAACTCGACAAAAACTTGGCAAAATCTCGATAAAACCTCGGTAAAATCTTGACAAACTTGGGAAGTACTAAAACTTAAAATCTCTCAAAGAAACAATTTTTTGTAAATTTCATTTATAAAATGTATTAAATTAAAAATTAACATTTCAACAGAGAAAAGCATGGTTTTATAGCAAAAATGTGTGAAAAGCATGGTTTTATAGCAAATGCTGATTTCTGTTACAGTTTCCTTTGACACAGCCTTTCTATATAGAGCTTTCAACAGTTGTATAGGTTTTTGATATATTTTATTTCTCCATGGTATTTCTTTTGATAGTTATATACCGAAATTTGTTGTTGTCGTAGTAGACTACTTTATGTATAGCCATGAAAACAAAAAGGCTCCTTATATTTTATCTTCTGATAGTTATATACCAAAATTTGTTGTTGTCGTAGTAGACTACTTTATGTATAGCCATGAAAACAAAAAGGCTCCTTATATTTTATCTTCTGATAGTTATATACCAAAATTTGTTGTTGTCGTAGTAGACTTTACGTATAGCCATAATATAGCGTTCTTGTAGGCTCCCGTAATGGTTGCAGAGTTGAATCCGGATGCAATATGGTCCATCAATGCTGGAGACGAGATCTCTGATCCAAATCTCCAAATCCTATCCTTTAAGAAATTGGCATTTACGCAAGATGACCACGAGAGGTACAGAATTGTGTTGTCCGATGGGAAACACATGCAACACGCCATGCTGCCACAAAGATACAATGACCTGTTCTTATCTGAGGAATTGAAGATAGGAACCATTGTCTCCCTAACAAGCTATGTGTGTAGAACTAGTGGAGATTCAAGGTACGCTTTGCCATTCCTCATTTCAAGTTCCCCACACCTCTTCTATTTTATACTAGTAATATAGATCACCCATTTGCCTAACCCTTCTCTCTTTTAATAGGATGATAATCATCTTCACCTTACAAATCGTCCAGAAGGACTACAAGTTGCTCGGTACCCCAAAGTACCTATTCATATCACAACAAGAAAATATGCAAGGAGAACGGAAAAATGTTGCACCCGACCGATGCCACAGCCTCACACCCACTCGAGCCATGAAATTTGGCATCCATGTAACTGGAAGGACTCAAAGCCTTCCTGAAAACATCACTCCTATTAAGGACCTGAATCCATTCCAAACCAGGTGGACAATCAAAGGGCGAATCACAACTAAAAAACAGATGCGACAATTCAAGAATCAACGAGGTAGCGGCCAAGTGTTTAGCTTTGATATAATAGACGATGAAGGCACCGAAACTCGAATAGTGTGCTTCAATGAAATTGCAAAGATGCACTTTGATAGAGCTGAAGTAGGGGCTATGTATACCATTACTAGAGGCTCAGTGAAAGATGCAAATTGCATGTATAACAAGCTAAACAGCCGCTTGGAGATAACTTTAGACCAAACATCACGGCTGAAACGTTGTGCCGACCCTATATTAATTATAGAAAATCAATACCATTTTAGGCAGATTGCTGAAATTGCAAATATAACCAGCAACACTTTAGTAGACATTATTGGTCTGGTGGTCAGGGTTGGCCAAATCTCAACAATACGCAGAAGGGATGGAAGTGAGGTCCTACGAAGGAGCGTCAGGCTAGCAGACATGTCATCATCAACCATTGAGGTCAATTTATGGGGACCAATTTGCGAAAAAGAGGGAGAAGAGCTGAAAACCTTGAACGCTGCCCAAAGGGTTGTTCTACTGGCTATCAAGAATGGGCGTGTCGCTGACTTTAGAGGAAAAGTCATAAATACAACAGCAAGCACAATATTAATTATAGACCCTCCCATGCCAAAAGCTGATGCCCTACGCTCTAAGGTGGACACAGGACAAATAGACATACCTTTACCATCACCAAGTCTTCCACGAATCAGTGGGACAGACAACAGGGTAACGGTGGGAGCCATCTTGGAACATTGTATGGCAATCACAACCCCCTTGGAAGCTATTGGTAAAGCCACAATCCAGTTCATTAGACTTGATTCTTTTTGTTACCCAGCATGCCCATTGATTGCCAATGGCAAACAATGCAAGAAAAAATTAGTCCAAAACGAAGATGGCACCTGGAATTGCCCCAGATGCATCATGAATATACCAGATTGCAATTATAGTTACCTGTTGCAACTCAAGTTGCAAGATCACACAGGTGCAATGTGGGTTGTTGCTTTTGATGAGGTTGCAAGCGAATTACTACAAATGCCCACAAAAGAACTTTATATGTTGCAATATGATGCGGACGTTGAGACACCGCCTAAAGGTATCATCAAGAAAGTACTTTCCAATCAGTTCATATTTACACTCTCAATTAGAAAAGACAACAACAACGAACAATGAAGATTACAAACAACAATCAGCAGAGCTACCAAAGTAGAATTCAAGACTGAATGTGAGACTTCGCTTGCTGCAATTTCTGAGATGTCTCCCTCTTGATAGAGCATCTCTGAACCAGCCATATCCTTTGTATAGATCGTTCACATTGTACATACAAGTGAAAATGTATAATGCTGTTGTACTGTAAACATTTTCATAGATTGACCATTGGCTATTTTGGTGCATGTACATTTCATGTTTATGAGTCGTTGATTGTAGATGGGCAGCATGTTTTTGCGCACAATGTTTACAGATTCTGAATTAATGTTGTTGTACTCTAAACATTTCCATTCTTTTCAAATGGTCCTCTAATTTTCTCTTTGAAGATTTCTAATCTGCAACTCAAGGAAAAGCATTAAATTAGTTAGTCATGTGATGTTGGAGAACATAATAACCATAAAACAGATGAATCAATTGTGCATACACTCTTTAGAAATGTTTCAAATATCTGAACTAGGTTAAAGAAAATTAATTTTACATTGTAGGCTTTTGTTTATAGAGGTTCAAGGATACTAATAAATATCTCAAATAGGTTAAAGAAAATTAGTTTAAAATTGTAAGCTTTTGTTTCTAGAAGTTCACGGATGCTAATCATGTTCAGTAAGGTTATTCTACTGACTTCAAAATGATCAATTAGTGATTATCACTGCCCCAATCCAAAGTCAAGCTAGAAATATACATAACAACAGTGTCATAATCAGTTCCACACAGCCCACGCTTGTTGACTTTTGGGGTCCAGTTATAGTCCATAACTAAATAGTGTGCAGTGACAGATCAGAATTTTGCAGAACATTACTCAATCCAACAAGCCTGATTGTGACTAGCACCTGTTGATTTGTGGTCTCGAAGTTATGAAATCTTCCCTTGGACATTTAATACATTAAATAATACATTTTAGCACAGCTAGGAAGCATACTGCCATCGCTGATGGTTATCGCTTTTTATCACAAACTCACCAATGTTAAAATATGAAAATTGAATGATAAGTGTAAAGTGAACTGATCTCTGTATACTAGAATTTGTAATATATGTAAGTCCCTATTGCTTCCTAAGGCCTAGGCAGGTGTACTGGGTTTGTTTTGAAAATCTTATTATTCACATACTTCATTGCATCAGAAAGTTACTTTCAATCTTTCTTTGAGGCGTCACTGTGTCTGATTGATTCAATTGGCTACACGTGAAGAATTATATAGTTTTGATCAGCAATCAGAATTTCATTCATTTACATGGTTTTATTAATAAACTCATCATTGCATTTCTTTTATAAGCATCGCATAAAACAAATTTAAGTGAATCAGTTAGATATTGAACTGTATTCAGTCAAGTGGACTTACAGATTGTTATTCCAAACTAACATGCACTTTAAACAACGTTGGACATTTGAAGAAATTTTCCCATTTTTGCCCTTCTACTTCACTATGTGATGCTCTGATATTTTTTGTTGAATTTATTAGTAAATGTGTTCTTATAACTTTAGGTCAAGCTTGTGGCATACTTAAAAATAGTTTATCCATGTACTATTATAAAAATTTATATACGTGAGTGACTTAACCTGGTGTGCTGTCATTGGGTGAATTGATTTATACAAATATGCAGGGATCAGTTACAGATGCCGAACAAAGGAATGCCAAAAAGAGGGAAAGTAATCGCCTGTATTACAGTCAACACAAAGATGAAATCTCTGCTAAGCGTCGTATCCAAAGGATGAGACAGAAAAGCCAGAGCATGCAGCAAAACAATAAAAGAATGGCAGAAATAGTAGATACTAATATGCCACAGAACAACGACCAACAATTGATGGGGACACAGACCAACCACCCTCCTATCATACCAGTAGGTCCACAATTACCTAGCAAAGAGCCCAGGACAATTTTCCCACACAACCATCAATTACCTAGTGACAACCCCGCTGGCATTTTCACAATGACATTTACAAAAACAAAGAAACAATTCCAAGAATGCATCGATTCATTATCGCAGACCAAAACATGCAGCATATGTAGAGAAAGCTATAATGGAATGCCCACTCAAAAAAACACATCAACAACTACTTGTACTAGATGCTTTGCTGAAAAAGGGGTGCACCGCTTCTCGCAGGAAAACAATTTAGACCCAGGCACACAACCAACAATTCTCAAGAAACTCACCCAAGTAGAGGAGATGCTCATTGCTAGAGTGACTCCACTTCTACAAGTCACCCATGCAAGAGGGGGGCAATACAAATATAGCGGTCACACCATAAGCTTTCCCCAAGACATTTCTACCATTGCTCGGGTCTTGCCTCGAAGACTACAAGAACTAGAGGTTGTCATTATACGAAGAACCAGCATTGACAGGAACAAATACGATTGTTATGTCAACAAACACCATGTACTAGACGCACTAAAATACAAGATAAAGAATGAACCGTACTACAAAGATGTTGCTATCGACCACGAGGCACTCAACCTACTGCCAGAAGTAACCACTGATATATCAAACATGCTCCCTAACTTACAAACAGAACCCAAAGACATATCAAACGCAATTGAACTTGGCAACCAGTACGACGATGAAAATGACTCCAACAATACGACATCCTTCATCCCCAAACTACCAAACGAACAATGCGAGCTGCAAACTATTAAAGAAATTTTATCCTTGCAAGAAAAAGATCCCTACATCGTACCTTGGCCGGAAATACAAAACTCCCCAATTAATGAATACAACACTGAAGGCCTATTAAGCATGGCCTTTCCCACACTATTCCCAAATGGAAGTGCACTTCCACTGCAACCAAGAAGCAAAGAAGTTCAAATGCATGAATATGCATTGCACATGATGAGGTACCACGACAACAGATTTGGTGCGCATGTAAGGTTCCGCTACTTCCTTTACAATCTTATTATGAGACATCGCAGCCAACAAACAGCTGCAGTTTTCATGAGGGCAAGTGTTGAATCCAATGTGCTGAAGGCACTACACGACCTTCACGAAAGACTACAAAATGCCTCGGATACCCAATTGGCAAATCAACTAATGCTATTTGGCACCTCTTTATGTGGCACACGTGCTTATTGGAACAAATGTCGTATGGACTTAACAACCATGATACACCAACTAGGGACACCGACTCTCTTCTTCACATTGAGCTCAGTTGACACAAAATGGGCAGATCTACATAGCTTGTTTCCACAAATAGAGAACCAAACAATTTATCATTCAAGAAAACAATTAATAGACAATATTATTCAGAACCCACACACAACATCCTTATACCTTCACCAAAGATTTACTATCTTTCGTGAAGAAGTCATCGAAAAACTACTTCAAGCAAAAGACTACTGGTATAGGTACGAATGGCAGCATCGAGGGTTTGCTCATATCCATGGTTTTATATGGCTTCCAAGTGCACTGAACATGGATACCATCAATTGGAGCAACTCATTTGAGATAGAACATGCAAAGCAATTCTTTGACAAATATGTTTCCACTTGGAATCCGCGGAGCCATCAAGATCGAGCAAATAGATCACACTATACCATTGGAGATGATCCTTGTGTACTAAACACTGCTTAGATACTATCTATGGATCCTCAATTAGACTATGAACAAATTGTCAACATTGTACAAAGGCACACCAAATGCGCAGAACATACATGCTTAAGAAAAAAAGGAAAAATATTAGAATGCCCGTACAAAACCCCATGGCCTGAACAACCAACCTCGACCTTAACATGTGACGATAAGCAGACCATAACTTATAGCCCCTTACGAAATGATGAACGACTCAACATTCACAACCCTCAAATGCTTGCAATATGGAGAGCCAACGTTGATTGCCAGCCTGTCCTATCAAAAAGAGTCGTGCTTAAGTACATCTCCAAATATGCCTCCAAGGCCGAAAAGAAATCTGACAGCTACAACACCATATTAAAGAGCATAGCAGACAAAAGTAAATCTGAAGACAAACCTCTGCTAGCATATCAAAAATTCATAATGGGAATAGTAGCTGATCATGACATAGGTGCACAAGAGACGTGTCATATGCTACAAAAATTGCCCCTTGTAAGTTGTGGTCGGCCCTTTATCTCACTAAATGTCAGCAAAAAAGTACTCCACAAAATACACAGCTCAGATAATGAAGAAGAACTAAGTGCCACTTATATCCATTCCTACATTCAGCGACCCCCTGAGCTAGACTCACTGTCCCTCATACAATCAGCCCAAATGTACTCATATGCTCCTTGATGCAAGAAGAATCAATGGAAAAAGAGGGAAAAAAATGCAATCGTCTGTGTTTACCCCCAATATTGCAACATTCCAAATGAGAATAATGATGACTTTGAAACGTTTTACTGGTCAGAACTCCTCCTTTACAAACCCTTCCGCCACATCCCAACTGAGGTGGGCATTACAAAAGAAGCCATAGTGACAAATTGGAAATCGCTCCAAGCAACCAACTACACAGCTTGGCATATAGAAAGAACAAAAACCCTAACTGCACCTAAAGAAGAAGGCAGTGATAATGAAGATGACCCAGAAGTTGATGTCACAGCCTTGTACAAATGGGAGATGCTATCACAAATGGGTGCCACCACAAACTTCCATGTAAATGAACTTGATGTACTAGGAAGACGAGAGTTTGATTTCAATCATCCATGGAATATAAATAACATACCCCAACATCTACACCAGTCTGCTGCAAACTTTATAACGCAAGCAAAAAAACAAGCAGAAGACACAGCTTGGGAATCTCATAAACCACATCCAACATACCCGCTTGCTACAAAACAACAACTAGCACTAGACATAATCACTCAACATCATCTCACATTCCAAAGAGACCCACTCCACATGATTATACAAGGAACAATGGGAACTGGCAAATCATACTTAATACATTGTATTAGAAAAAACATAAACACAACAACACTAGGCAATCGAAAGCCACTGCTCACGGTTGCACCAACAAGGGTCGCTGCTTATAACATACAAGCTACAACAATCCACACGGCCCTTCGGATCCCAATAAAAGAAATGCACCCTTTACAGGCCCAATCCTTAACAACACTCCAAGAAGACTTCAAACATGTCAAATATATTCTAATTGATGAGATGAGCTTTCTAGGACCAAAACTACTATTAAAAATAGACAGCCGTCTGCGAGAGGCATTCCCTCATAAACAACATCAGCCTTTGGGTGGCCTATCTGTAATCCTTGTTGGTGACCTAGGACAACTACCTCCAGTAATGGATAAGCCTATATATGCCTCCCACTCTAAAGCTCTCTTGCTCTAGCAAACATTTACTACTGTAGTGACGTTGGACACAATCTTTCATCAACAAGGGTAAACTGACTCCCAAAAACGCTTCCGAACAATCTTGCACAATATAAGAAATGCTCAACCACTCCAGGAAGACTGGGATGTGCTTATGACCCAGACAAACAATAGGTTGACTGCCCAACAAAAACAACAGTTTGACGAAACCACCCACCTATTCGCTACCAATGACTTGGCTTACTTGCACAATAGAAAAATGTGCAAACAATTGAACCTACCCATTGCAATCAGTCGAGCAAGAAACGCTAATACAACAAGTGAAAACAGAGAAGAAGAAGAACAACTACAGCCTGAAGTCCTCCTCTGCATATGTCAAGAAGTCATGTTAACAACAAACCTATGGATACAAGCAGGTCTTGTAAATGGATCAATGGGACAAATCAGATCCATCATCTAGATACAAATTCCAAGCCACCAGATCTACAAAGCTATGTTGTTATCCACTTTGACAATTACAACTGCCCACCATGGGATACAAAAAACCCAAAGAATGTTCCTATCACTCCGGTAACCCGGGGCAACCGAACACAGCTACCATTAACTATGGCCTGGGCCATAACAATACATAAATCACAAGGACTCACACTGAATAAAGCTACAGTAGACATTGGAAGAAACGAAAGGCAAGGCCTAACATTTACAGCAATATCGAGGGTGAAAGCCATTGAAGGCCTCTGCATGGAACCACCATTCTCTTTTGAAAGATACTGCAAAATGGAAAACAACGCTTATACAACAATCAGAAAAAAAAAAAAGAGGCACGTCTTCAACAACTCTCACTCAAACCAGACTCAGTTGCTTCGAGCTTCCACTTTACACCCACCAAGGTAACAACAAAAAAGTTGCTCCACCTCTTCATATTATACTCTAGCTACACGATGGTCTCCTTGTTACCCACGGTTTCTAAATATTGTGCAACAGCTACTCGCCCCAACGACCACATTTGTACCTGAGCTCAGCAAAACAAATCTGAGACTGTAATGAACAGTTACGGTGTTCCACAAATCAACCATCCTCATTCCTTGGTAACAAAAAATTCTATCCTTAAATGATCTAACGTAGGAGCTTTTCAAATTTGCAAACTGTTGTTCAACTCCTGAATAATATGCCATGTACAGAGGACAGATTTCTATTATTCTTTGGTTACAATATACCACTGCTCAGATTTTAGATAATAGTTTTGATATTTATATATTTCATTCACTTCAGGAGGACAATCATGCTACTGAAAAGGACTGGTGCATACAGGTATTCTAACTGTAGAATATCTCAGTTGAAGCTGGAACATTAAAATGAAAGGAAAGAACATAAATAATGTGAGTTATAGTTCATCCCTGTTTTCTGAATTTCATGAATAATATCTCTGATTTGTGGATATTGCATATCAGGGCACTTGGAATATATGCTAAGAAGAGAATGAAAGTCATTATCTACAGATTCCGACCAAGGAAGGAACATAAATAATGTGAGTTATAGTTCATCCCTGTTTTCTGAATTTCATGAATAATATCTCTGATTTGTGGATATTGCATATGAGGGCACTTGGAATATATGCTAAGAAGAGAATGAAAGTCATTATCTGCATGAGAACTTGCTGACTGTATTAATACATATTGTTATGGTTTGCAATGTGTGGGTAGCATATTTTTTACACCTACAGGCACAAGGTTTATGCCGTGTTATCTTTTGCATATACATTTATGACCCATATTAGGCAACGTGATTAATTTTGGTAAATAGTATCTTGAGGCATTGTTACTTTGGAAGTGATCAGTATATTGTATATCTACTTCTTTTACTGTTTTTCTTCCCTTTCATCTAGCATTCTTAGTTTCAAACTAATCAGTATATTGTTTGTCTTTTGTAGGTAGAACAGATGTTGATTACACATTTTTTTCACTCTCTCCTCCCAGTGTGCGTACCAGAATTGTCAGACTCTCAAAGGGACCTTTCGGCATGGAATGAAATACAAAACTGGTGCTACACATGGCTGCACCCATTGTCAGCAGATGTGGCAGGTGTTACAGTTACATGCACTAGCTTGCGAGGAATCTGAATATTTTGTTCTCCATTGCATGTATGCTCACAATCCATTTTAGGTCTCGTCTCCTTTGCTTGTCATGTACAGTATCCTAGGATTATGCTCTTAAATCTTAGTAAAATACCATATATTTGTTACACCTAGAGGCACAAGCTTTATGCCGTGTTATCTTTTTCATGTACATTTATGGCCCATATTAGGCAACGTGATTAGTTTTGGTAAATACTATCCTGAGCTTCTGATGCTATATTCTTGTAAAATACCATATATAAGCACACTTAAAGTAATGTGTGGAAACCGAACATGCTACACTAGTGTATCACTTTCAATCTATTTAATTGTGTTGAACTTTTTCAAGGATTTCAAACGAGAGTGGAGGTCTACAAATCAAGTGGAATCACAGCACAATGACATCTTCGAAACTGTCCAATCAGCATTCTTGCCTTCATGTAGATAACAAATGGTGTCTGACTGAAGATTGCATATTATCTGCTCAACAGTCATACCTCAAACAAGCCATGAAGAAGATTCCATGCACATTTTTGTGATTGAACAGAGGTGATGGTCAAAACTGAATTTTTTAAGCCTAATGACAAAAGCATCATATTCATGTTGCATGATACTGTCAAGTGATATGAAAGTACGGCAAAGTAACGCAGAGAGAAAGTGAAATACACAGAGATGAAAGTTTAATCACAATGACTCCACACCATGAAGAATGCCAGATTACCTTATAGAGCAGATGGTGGACACTTTCAATCATTTTGCCAAAATAAAGCACATAGAGGACTGTGTCTTCTAACGTAGGCTAAAATCAAAACTGCAATTTAGCTATTGTTTGGTGTTGTTGCACCACCTCAAAGGAAGTACACTGTCTGCATTCGAAGGTCAATCTTGGCATCTCTTAGCACATTCCAACAGATGTGGATTGTAAACTCAGAGTATGATGAGTCTGGACTGTCAGATGTTAACAGAAAATGCTTCTCAGTTCATCGTCTTCATGAAAATTGAGAATTAGTGTTGCAGGGTTATAATGTGGCTGAGTAGTTACTAGGTGACGGGCATATAGATCTGTTCTTGTTGGAGATGCAACAAGTTCTGTTGTTAGTTTTTTTATGCAGTGCTATCTTTGTTTGTTTTATAGCAAGATTTAACCCCAAAAACAGAATCTCCCAACATTCAATTTCAAAATGAAAAGGGATATCCCAGTCAAATGTTTTGAACAGAGGGTGTGATTCTGGGCAAGAGACTATACATCTTTTCTGCCAAATTTTTCAGAGCGTCTGGGTTCTGGTAATGTTCAGTCTCCGAATGAGGCTGATGGTCAGTTTTTTGCTAACGTGAAAATGAATGAGACATTAAGTGATTGTTATGAAAATGACTGCAGTTTTATTCCAGGCAAGAAAAGAAATCCGTTTGGTTGCTCTTGGCTGAGATGTTAATCAATGTTAACTTGAATTATTTTCAAGTGAAAGCTTTTATCCTGAAATGTGTTCATGACAAATAATATCAAATCAAGCTGTTTCTTACAGTATGATAATTTTGGATCAACCAGATGCATGGTCTAATTCTTAATCACTTTAATTTTGGATTTTTGCTTTGTACAATGTGATATTCTCATCTAGATGCTTGTGGATCTTCAAGTTGGAAATGGTATTGTCATCTGCAAATGAGTAAATTGGAGAATTTCAATTAACCGTACCAGAGAATTTTCATTTTTAGACTTCACCATGAATGCATGATACTTTTGGATTGACAGGATACTTAATCAGATTCCCTACTAGAATCTGAAAGTAAGTTGTTATTACAAAGAGGTGTCACTCTGTTTTAGTTTGTGATTGAACTTGGATTTCCCATATTGCTAGCCTACATGTAGTATTATGAAGTGAACTATTTTTATGAATGCAAATTTATGAGTTTCTTTGAGTTCAAATTTCCAATTACTAATTAAGTAATACATTACGTTTTTGTAATGTCCCTTGTTAGTTTGTAACCTTGGGACTCTCTAGTTTACTCATCATGCTTGTAATGCATATAGATCTATTTAGTATTTCAACTTAATTAAATGAAAAGACCATTTAAATAGAATTAATGTTCACTTTATGCCTAGATGGATGATCCCAGGTCTTAACTAATTACCCGGTCAAATTGGTTAGGATGATTTTGGATGTGATCGAGGCACTTAGAGACCATTCCCAATAGGCTCCCTCAAAGTTTACAGGTCCAAGCCCAAACTATTGGGACGCTGACCCCCACCTTATTTTGGGACAGAAGCTATTGGCGGGATTTACACCAGCTTTCCTCGAAGACACCTTTCTCTTCCTTCCAATTCAGCTTGTGATAAGAAGCCAGAGCAGGGATATATATATATATATTTGTTCATATTTTTAATTTTAATTAATATATATATGTATTATTATATACAGATGTTTTACTCATTTATGAATGCTATATATATATATATATATATATATATATATATATATATATATTAATTATGTTTACTTACTCACTAACAGGAGTTTCATATATTTGTACACACCTGATGAGGGATTATATATTTATAATCAGGTATCTGTGCTCTGCCTTATACACTAATAAGGGCTGTGTATGTTTATATATATATTTTGTATACTGCTGGACTGATGTCGAATGTCTGGTGTATATAATTATAATGTTTGGTATTCATTCCTTATATCTCCCCAATCTTACGTTGGTATATATATATATATATATATATCTGCAATTTTATTGTTTGTATATTCTCTTCGATATTTGCCTTTAGGCTGCGATTGGATTGTCTTATGTTTCTCTTCAGTGACAACCCTCATATCTCCTACGATATGAGTACAATCCGTCTATAATATACTTTGCAATTAATATCTTCCTGTTATGGAGACAATGTCATCGTCGTTTAATATTTGCAGACAGATTATTGGCTGGGCTTCTGATACCCTACCTATTGAATGAGTTTATTTATTTTAAAATAGTTTCCTATTCCTATTCCTATGCGATGCTGGTTGAAGTGAGATCCCTCTCATAATATATCTTGCTAACCGAACAGTTATAACAGTTCGACTTAAGAGACACATCTCTGTTACTCATCTCTTAGCAATCGCTAACCATGACTTACAATACCAATCACTCAATGATATTATATTTTCTTAAAGCTTGTTATTTCATAGATGATCCCCTAACAATGATTAGATATTTGTTTGGCCTCAAAAGTAAGCGTAGTTAATCTGCCTATCACCGTATCTTTCCAAGTGATATATATTATATTTATAACTATTAATTACTAACTTAACACATGAAATCACTGCCTTCCTTCAACTCTGTATTTTAATCATTCCTATTGAGGGTGCAGCGATAACAATAAATAAATGAGCGATGGAAGTCTATATCGCATCATCCCTGTAAATGTTTATTGTCAGCTTTAGTCGATATATAGGTTGATGACATAATTATCATCTTTCATTAATCTGATATGATAGGCCACCGTTGTTGTTCTTCTGCCAACCGGCAATAATATATTATCACTGAATACGCCAAGGATTATTGATGATGTTTGAATGGAGTCATATCGGCCATTAACACTTCGTTCCTTATATATGTATCCCTTTAAACAATATTATTCTATTATTAGTTTATTTATGAATACTGTTTTATTTAACAATTAATATATTTATGCAATTGCTCATCCATGAATATTTTTTATTAATTAATTATTCATTTAACAATTATTAATATACATGTATAATTTGTTGATGTTTATAGCTTCGATCAGATAAAATGATCATAATATTATATGCAATATATTAATATATATAATGATGGACATTATTATTATATTAATATACCTCCTTATAATATTAGAGTAAATAGACATCATTAATGTTCAACCTTTCTAATAACATTTTGTATTGGTTATATTTAACAATATGAGATAATATTATTCTACATTATATATATGCATATTAATATATATAATGTTAATGTCATTAATATTATATATATTAATATACATATATAAATGTATATTATCAAATTATATTGAATACAGATTACCATTGATAAATATTCATACCTTACCCCGATTAATATCGGGTGAGCATACCGTATTATATCGGGTGTCTTGGCAAACATTATCGTCAGGTTGTCTTACAATGTATTGTGACTGTTATGTATTAACAGTCACGATACTATCGTAACTGTTAATACATAACAGTCACGATAAGTGACTATATATATTAAAACAACTAATGCGATTTGCGTTAATACAAACTGATAATTGTTATGAACTGTCACGTCATTTCATTGTGAACAAACATGTCATTTCAAATGTGAACAGTCACGTCACTTCCTGCTCACATTTGCTAGTTCAATATTTAAAGATATTCAAATATGTAGATTCAATCAATAACCAAGGCAATTGCAATCTACTACATATATTCAGTTTATATCTTATCTTCTGATCTCAAATTATTTAACATAATTGATATATTTGTTGATTAATTACTTAATTATTTATTTAATAATAACATTGATCAATATGATCAGTATATTTAATTAATACACTTTTAATTATTAATTAATAATTATTTATTTATTCATCAAGTTCTTATTGCGGCCGGGGGATATCACAGTTTTTATGCTGTAAGATATGCCAAATTGTTACTATGGGATAGCATTGCAATTCCTGTAGATGCATTTAAGTTTTTGGGTGGGATGTGCTTTGGGGATGGTAGTCTGAGGACCATTTTTTGGGGAGGATATAGATATATATACATATGCACAGAGATTTCTACTTCCAGAAGTTTATTAACAGTAGAATAACAGTAGAGATTTCAACATTTTGCCAAGAGTAATGCAACCCCTTTCACCGTTTCTGAGAATATTACAGACACAAAACAAATCCCAATCAAAACAGCTACCATTCTGAATCCCAATCAAAACAGCTGGCTTGCCATACATTTTCTAAGACCACTGTAATTGTGAAGCATTCGGAAAAAACCCTATCGGCTAACCCGTTGCATGCCCACATGCATGCGACTGCTAGTTAATGCCATATTGGTTTGTATGACTTTCTTCATGTGCATGATTGCACTTTCAAAATATTAGTACAGTATCCTATTTGCGCATTTTCAAATGCCTCAAGTACTAGATGGCTTGGCATAGAAGTCAACCTTCATTTCAACATCTGCTTGTGAAAGGCCATGTGTGCACTATGTAATGTCCCCTTCCGAGTGATGGTTAACAGAGAAGAAATATCTAGCCTTTTGCATTCCTTGAGGCTAGAAAATTAATTAATTAGTAAGGGAACGAGGGAATAATTAAATATTAGCCCAAAAAGCTAAAGTTATTTGCAATATATTTAATTATTCATTATGTTTAATGTTGCAGCCACACTTAAGTCATAACTTTAAGTTATAACATTATTACACCTAGTAAGTGCCATGGTGGAGATTTAATTAAATATAAAGTGAGTGTTAATTTATGCCTAAATCTAAAGGCCAGAAATAAAGAGGGGTTCAAATGCTTTTTGTGGCTAAAGATATATTTAAAAAGTCATCAATGGAGAGGAAAAGGATTCATTCATTCATCTTATGGTTTTGTTTTCTTTGCTATCAAACTTCTGAGATTTTTTCAGACTGTAGCCCCTGGTAGCTCTAACTTGGATGAAACCCCGAGTTTCTCTTGGACAAACAGCATTAATTCTGATCACAGACAGAGGATCTCCATATTCAGTCACCAAATTCAGAAGGAAGAGGCGACTCCAATAAATTCTGAGGCAGCTAATCCTGATTTAACATGTTAAGGTTTTGAAGTTTGACTCTAGTTCATAAACATAGCCTCCAATAAGAATTGCAGATCCTTAATTTTGCTTATGAAATTGCATGCATGGACAGCAACCAATTAGCTTTTTGATCGCAGCATCTCAGATTGTTGATGATGGTATTCATTCATAATTATAATGTCCTGCAGTATGCTTGTAATCATCTCTTCAAAATCTAAGACACCAATAAAGGTCAGGATATTCCCAGTTCTTATTTAGATACAAATTTCTTGCATATATCAGTAGTACATCTTTATTATGTTTCTATTGTAAAAATCCAGCTCTTATTATTATATGCACTCGTTGCTCATGATCAAAATCAAATATTTGCAATCAATTAAACCAAACACAAAATCAAATTACTGTTGAACTCTGGCAAGGATTATTTTAGTGATATCAAAGCACAGTGACCCTGCTAACCTGTGAAGGTTTCAGTTGCATGTCAGAGTATATGGTTGCATGTTGCTTCTAATCACTTGCGTGTCAAATTGAATCGGTTCTATGCACTCTAGAGGGACAGGATCATATAGATACTTCACTAGAAGTAGAGCCGGTCAACAATTAAAAGCATTTGAAGAAGAGAATCCTTGGTTTGATCAAGGCAACATGGCGGAACAAAGAAATGATGGGGGTAATGGTCAACTGAACCTTCAAGGTATTATGGCACAAATGACACAAAAGCAACAACAAATGATGCAAATGTTTATGCAATCTCAGCAACGGCTTCTTGCTGAAATTGGAAACCGAAGGGTCCAACAGCCTCATGCACAAAATCAGGATGGAGATAGAAGTGATGTTGGGAAAGAACATCATGTTAGGACAGCTTCTAACGCTGCTAGGACAGTGGACACCACATCTGATCGACCTCTTAGATCTGTTCTCTTGCCAAGGCCCATTGAATGAGCGGCTCCAGAGTTAGAGGAAGGAGAGACGCACATCGCAGATGATATTATGGTGGCACGAGAAGAATACATGCAACTACCAGCTGATGTGAGGCAGCTACTGAACTTAAATCGATACATGAACCAGCGTAAGAACAAGGCTAGAAACCGTCTGGAAAGGCAAGACAGGAGGCCTAGAGGGCCAGTTAGGTAGGGCACTCAGCCTGCAGAATATACGGATTCTTTGAATAAAATTTCTATACCAACCTTCAATGGAACCGAAGGTATATCACCAAGGTCATAGGTTCATAAGTTGGACACATTCTTTGCACTTAAACCCATGGAAGAGGAAAAGGCAATATAGCTTTCTACCATGCACCAAAAGGGGGTAAACATATAATTGGTGGATCCATGGATTTGTCTCCCAAGCCCATGCCGTGGTACATTCCTATGAAGAGTTTGTTAAAAAACTGGTTACTTGCTTTGACTGAAAAGACATAGAAGTCTATTATAAGGAATTGGCCCAACTTAAGCAAGTAGGACATGTGGAGACTTACATAAATGAGTTTCTAAAAATTTCTGTAATGGTTCTTGATATGCCACAGAAAAGAGTCACAATGCTCTTTGTAGAAGGATCGAGTGACAGACTGAAGGGATTGGTCAAGACACATAGGCCTAATACATTGGATGATTGGATGATGCCATTGGTTTAGCTCTTGATCTTGAAGTCACACCTCCTTCTCAGCCACACAAGAACTTCAGGAATCAGAAATCAGATGATGAATCCAATGTGAAGGCTCCTAATCAGCCCAAGGTCACATTTGCTAAGTTAGAAAAAGAGTCAAGAAATGAGTTAAAAAGAAGGAATCTTTATTTTCATTGCAAAGAACCTTGGGAACCAGGACATAGGTGTCTTGGTAAGGGTAAGGCATATCTTATTGAGGTAAATTCTGATGTGGACAGCGATGAGGATAGTGAGCATGATGACAAGGTGCAAGGTACCCTTATGTCCCTATCCGATGGTTCCAAAAATCATCTTTTCGTACTTAAAGGGATTGTCAAAGGATAGGAAGTTATGTGTATGGTGGGCATCGGTGCTATACATAACTTTATTGATGAGGACTTTGTAGTCAAAGAAGGACTACAAGTAGAGGACTTTCTCGGATTCAATGTTATGTTGGCATATGGATCCAAAATCAATTGCACAAGGAAAATATCAAGGTTGGGCATACAATTGGATGATTATACATTTGATGTTGAGTACTATGTGGCCGGTATTGGTGGAACCGAAGTAGTATTGAGAGTAATATGGTTGAAGTCTCTTGGAAGACACATCCATGATTTCAACAACATGGAGCTTGAGTTTTCTTATGGAGGTAAACAAATTGTGTTTAAGGCTACCAAAAATGATAACCCAAAGGTTGTGGTAGCCAAGTGTATGCAAGCTCACCTTGATGATGAAAATACCACTGGGGGGCATGGGGATAAATCAGATTATCCCAAGTATGACAGCAGTAACATATCTCCTTATACTCGTGATATGGCAGCTTTGGCACATGATGCTACATCATGCTTGGCAATGGAATTTAATAGAGGTATACAGTCTGACATTTCATTGGAAGACAAAGAATTGCACCTTCATTTGATATCTGATTTTTGGGATACTCATGTGGGATCATGTATGGTCGTTGATCTTAATGGAGAAGGGTTGGTAAATGTTGTTATTGGCTTGCAGCTGGGTAATAATACTTGGGATGATGGTTTGTGTTTACAGACAGCAGATGTTTGGCCAAATTTGGGTGACTTGATGAGTTACTACTTCTTCACCCTGTACGACAGGTTTCATATTGTGGTGTAGGATCCAGGTGTTGATTTGTTGCTTGCATTGTCATACTTGAGCCCTATTGAGTTGCTTCATGATTTGTGGTGTTTAGACAAGTACATCAAAGTGGAGAAGCGGATAGTTATGTGATTGCTAGAGGACCAGCAATCCTTGGAAGGGAGAACTGTAATGCCCTCTTCCAATGATGGTTAACAGAGAAGAAATGTCTAGCTTTTCCATTCATTGAGGCTAGAAAATTAACAAAATAGTAAGGGAATGAGGGATTAATTAAATATTAGCCCAAAAATATAATGTTATTTGCAATATATTTAATTATTCATTATGTTCAATGTTGGGGTCAAACTTATAACTTTAAGTTATAACATTATTACTCCTAGTAAGTGCCATGGTGGAGATTTAATTAATATAAAGTGAGTATTAATTTACACCTAAATCTAAAGGCCAGAAATAAAGAAGCGGTTCGAATGCTTTTTGTGGCTAAAGATTTATTTATAAAGTCCTCGATGGAGAAGAAAAGGATTCATTCATTCATCTTATGGTTTTGTTTTCTTTGCTATCGAACTTCTGAGCTTTTTTCAGGATGTAGCCCCTGGTAGCTCTAACTTAGCAAAACCCCAAGGTTCTCTTGGACAAACAACATTAAATCTGATCACAGACACATGATCTCCATATTCAGTCACCAAATTTAGGAGGAAGAGGCAACTCCATTAAATTCTGAGGCAGCTAATTCTGATTTAACATGTTAAGGGTTTGAAGCTAGGACTCCAGTTCATAAACGCAGCCTCCAATAAAAATTGCAGCCCCTAAATTTTGCATAGGAAATCACATGCATGGACAGCAACCAAATAGCTTTTTGGTTGCAGCATCTCAGATTGTTGATGATGGTATTCATTCAGAATTATAATGTCCTGCAGTATGCTTGTAATCATCTCTTCAAAATCTAAACCACCAATAAAGGTCAGGATTCCCAGTTCTTATTTAGATACAAATTTTTTGCATATATCAGTAGTACGTCTTTATTGTGTCTCTATTGTAAAAATCCAGATCTTATTATTATATGCACTCATTGCTCATGATCAAATATTTGCAATGAATTAGACAAAACACAAAATCAAATTACTGTTAAACTCTGGCAAGGATTATTTTACACTAAAAATATAACATAATATTGAACAGCTCCACAAAATAAAGAAAATAAATAAACTGGGGAAATTGCTAGCAAGGACCGTATGTGATAGGTCCCATGGGCATAGACTAAAGACATGGCAATTACCACAATGCTGGTTTGGAGCTGAACCTTGCCAAGCTTACCCGTTCCCTGCATCACTGCAGCTCAGAAAATATAATGGGGTCAACAACAAGGCATGGCCAGGTGCAGTCACCGGGTGAATTTTGAGAGACAAGATGCCCCTTTTATCTAGGGTGCTGTTCCTGGGCATAATCCATGTTTGACTGGTGCACTCCTTGGCTGCCTCCATAAGTTGAGCACTAGTGTTTAGGGTTGCTGCAGAAATTCTCTGTACATTTGAAAAAAATACAATAGCATTCAACAACTACTAAGGATAAAGATAGTAATAAATTAAGGGAAGTGCTAAAAAGGGCCTTATGACATAAGTCTGGCAGTTGTAGCCTAATGGCAGAGCAATTATCCAATGTTGGTTCCAACATTGACCCTGTCAAGCTGGACCCTGCATTGCAGATGCCCAGAAATTATAATAGGGTCAAAGACAAGGCTCAGCCAGGTGTGGTCTCTGAAAGGTTTTTGACCTGACCAAGATTTACCCTTTAGTCTAGGATTCTGTTCCTCGTAAAATTCTAATTTGACTGGTGAATTCCCTGACTGCTACCATTATTTGAACACTACTGTTGAGGCTTACTGCATCTCAAATGTTTCAATTATTGCCAAATAACTTTTTTCCCTTTTTAATAAAAAAACAAAATAACCCAACATCGCAGGATCTTGATACAAATCAATAAACTTCGAACTCTAATAACATCTGAATGATCTCCATGATCTCAGTGATATCACAAAAAATCAAATCACTGCCCATCCAATACCAGGAAGGAGGTGTGGCATTTTTGGGATAAGAATGAGATTCCATAGAGGGCACCATCAACTCAATTTTTATACTACAGTTGATCGCATCAATGTAGATACTTCATGAAATGAAAAAAATTGAGAATCTTACCCTAAAAAATCATTGACTACTCTTTAGAAGGGAAACTTCCAGCGGCTGCTTCAGGGGCGCTCTGAAAGTTGGGAACACACGTTTACTGGAAACCCTCTCTGTGGGATCGCTAGGCAAGGCCTCCCATAAAGAGTCTGATCCTCAGGGAAGGATTGCTTGGCTTCCAGACAAGCTCATCTCGTTGACTAGCTATTGCCAATTCTCAAACACATTATCAACTTTACATCAAGGCCAATAACAAAATTTCAACTCCTTGCCATGTTAATTTGCATTTTTTTTGCTAGAGTGCTGAGTCAAACTCTGATTCTTTGGTTTGAATTTAGAAGTACCAAGAATGGGCATTGAAGCCAGATGGAGATAAAGGATTGCACGGTCATGTCCAACTTCCTCCTGCTCATGATATGAATCCAAGCCTCAATTTGAAATAAACAGCTTGCCATATAGCCCCAGTTGCTGGAACTATTAGGTTTGGGGAAATTTTCAAAAGAATCATGTTTCCAATATGGTCCCTGCCATGAACCCAGAGACTAATTCTGCTGCTAAATTAAAGCATGGAGTTGGGCATTAGGGAATGGGTCTTAAAATGACTTTAAAAAATGGTCTAATCTAATAGAAAGCGAATTGGGCTGCCAATTTAGATGGGAGCAATTAACAGGCAAGGTTACATGAGGGAGGGTTACATACCGTCAAAAGCCTGATCTCTTGTTCTAAGCGTTTCAGCTCTGCAATCTTGCGATGTTTTCCACGAAAATCTAGGACGGTGGTGGGAATTGGCCTGGGCTCCAGTCTTCCTATGAAGGGGATGTTCCTTGACTGATCCTGCATCTCTGATTGTTGTGTGTGTGATTCCTCTCACTTTGCCTGATATGAATCAATAAGTCAGACCTTTAAGGCTGCTAAAAAGGAAGGGAAGCCTTGTTCCTGTATGGCAGATCCATCTTTGTTGGGCCCATGAAAGCAATGCAGAAAAAAGAGAGGGCGTTTGGCATAGGCTATGGCTATTAGAGGTCAAATGAAAAAAACCTGGGCTCCTTGTACATTTCAAATTGATTGCTTGCCAAGCTAGTGATTTCCAGTTAATTTCTCCCCATCACTTTTAAAGAAGGATCCGTGCACATGCCTGAAATAGGATTCCTGGGCTTTTCCCCTTTTCTTTCGCCCAACATGGTGTTTCAGGGAAGGAGGGGTTTGTGCATTTTCCCCATGTTTGCTTTGGACTTTAGCTGTGAAAACACTAAAACAAGGGCAAAAGTTATTGTCGTTTTCTAAATGGTTGACTGAAGTTTTCTTTTTTGGTCACTGGTGAAAAGGTTTGATAAATTTGGTGAACTTTGAACGACATTTTATCGGTTATGAAGTCCTCATGGAGAATTGTGAGAAAACTCTGCTTCTCAATAAGCTTTATATCAATCTGAGCAATGGTGGAAATGGTAGATACCCAAACCCATGTTCAAGCCTGAATTGGATGGTCAACTCTGTCAGTGAATTTTTTGTGACGGTTATTTATTTTAAATTGAGGGATATCTATATTTTTTTAATTTTTTATGTTCTAAAGTGTTTTATATTTTTCATGGAGGATTTCAAATCATTCAATACCTAATTTATAAATGGTATATTTTACATGAAAAGCAATTTATGATGTTATCTTATTCTAACCTTATTCTAATTTATTTTTAAGCTTTGGTTTGTAGATTCTTTTCATTATTATTTTAGTGCCCAAGTCATTTTTATGGACAATGTAAAATGTTTAATTAGCTAAAAATAAAAAATAGTAGTTTTTCATTGTCAATATATTTCTTTATGCAAAGTTTTAAATTATTGATTAATTAAAAAACCAAAAAATGAAGATACAATTATTTTTTATTTTTAAAAATTTAGTCAATGGTGCATCGTGATCCCTTATAGACATTGTCACTTTTATGTGTTGAGATTTAAATCTTAATTTTTTTTAAAATGATAAATTAAATATTGTTTGACTTAATTTATTAATCCTTGCAAGGCAAACTAACTCATGTTTGTGTTAGTTTATATCCTATGGTATTGTATTTTAGGACATATCCTAATACATTTGCACATTATGGAAGAATAATAAAAAAGTAGTGACATAAAGCCTTCAAAGACAACTATAACATTTATCATCATGTGTATCATTTCAAGAATCCCTACATGTTTGCTAACTATATTTGATCATTATTCTTAAGTTGTTGAATTGGTTTGTCTAGAGGTGTAGCCAAAGGATAATAAATCCATAATAAGTTCTCAAGCAATGTCTATAAACACCACCCCACTTCAAACATAAGTACAACAAATCAAGGCACATTGCTACAACTATTGATTCCCTATCAATTTACTTTTGTGGGTCATTGATTTTTGCAAGCCAAATTAGACCTATAGATGTAGATATGAAACATAGTGAGGCATAAATAATTTGTAGATTATGAGAGGTTCATTTGAACAAGTCCCTATTTTTTATCAATTTGGTGAGTCGCTTTATAATATCATTTGAAGACAAGAAAGATGAAAAAGGCTACTAGTAGAAAGATAGATAATACTAGTCAACTTGATATCTTTTACCTTAAATCACCTTGTTCCTCAAATAGAAATAAAGTAGAGTGCACTCTTGCTCCACTTGTTTTGCTTTCTCAAATGTTTGCTTGCTTGAATGTGATAGACTATAATTTGGATTATTTAATAACAAAACCAACATTGTAAAGGTATGGTGGAGAATTTTTATAAAATGTGGTAGCATTACTTAGTTACAAAATCATTTGATGATAATAAAGGGAGAAATGTTTTCTTTATAGATTCATGGTGTGAGAAATGGATGGTTGAGAGTAGCCAAAGGATCCTAGGGTCACAATAAAGAAAGTGATGGCTAATGATGGTGATTGAATAAAGAAATGGAATATTTCCATAAGATTCTCAAAAGAGATAAGATTTGACTTATTTTCTACCCCAAGAAAGTGGGAATTTAAAATTAGGATTTATGAAAGAGGAAGATAGCCCCATGTTTGGTCAAGCCTAAGGGCACCCTTTGTTCCAAAGATTGACGAGGGATGCGTTGGAGAATTATTAGAGGATAGTTTACGCTTTCATATGTGAAGAGAAATGACACATGTCACACAATGACAATTCATAAGGTTGGTAGAATATTTAAATGTAGAAAAGGCTAATGATGATCTAGGCGAGATTTTTAATTATTTTATCTTGGATTAATTGATTGGGACTCAATGTGTGAGGGTTATGATTTAATAAAACTAATCAACCTTCGAATAAAAAGGAAAGGTGTAGTTAATTACATAATCTATTTTTTCATAGGGATTGACAATAATTAATTAATTACAAAAACTTGTGAGAGAAGATGAATTGTTGAGGATAATCAATTATATATTTGTGTTATTAATTATAAAGTCACTTTTATGTTGGGGATTTAAATCTTAATCTTTTAAATAAAATTTTTAAATTAAATGTTGTTTGATTTAATTTTATTAATTTGTGCAAGCCAAACTAACACTTGTTTGTGTTAGATTGTATTCTACAATATTGTATTTTAGGACATGCCCTAATACATTGGCACATTATTAAAGAATATTAAAAAAAAAGTGTCATGAAACATTCATATATGACTATAGCAATATTTGTCATCACATGCATCATCTCAGGCATCCCTAAATGCTTGCTTACTATATTCAATCATTAGTCTAAAGCCATTGAATTGGTTTGTCTAGGGGTGTGGCCAAAGAATAATAAATTCTTAATATGTTCTCAAGTAGTGTTTATAGACACTACTCCATTTCAAACATAGGTAGAAAAAGTCAAGACGCACTTTCTACAATTGTTGATTTCCTAGCAATTTACTTTTTGTGGGTCATTGATTTTTTCAAGTAAGACTAAACCTATAGATGTAAATATGAACCGAAGTGAGGCATAGCTATTTTTTAGATTATGAGGTGTTCATCTAGACAATGCCCTATATTTTATCATGCTAGTGAATCATTTTCTAACATCTTTTGAAGACAATAAAAATGAAATGGCACTCAAACAAAGTTCATCCAAGGAAGCTTTATCTTGGAGAACGTCATTACCAGACATGAAGCAATGCATTAGGACAAGTAATACGTAGACATGTTCTTGTTAGATTTTGAGAATGCCTATGACCAAATTAAATGGTCATTCTTGACTATTGTGCTCCAAGCTTTTAGCTCCCCCCCCCCCGCCCCCTTAGCCTTTGTAAATGGGTTGGAGTCTAATTAAGGGATGTAGATGCTCAAATTTAAATCAATGGAGAGAACTCTAAGAAATTCAAACTTGAAAGATCTGTATGGAAAGGCTAGTCTTTGCCACACTCTCTTTTTTTTAATATTTTCTAATGCACTGCACTACCTTCTTAGGAATGATAACATCTCCCCAAAAGTTAGAGGTGTCTCTTTTCCCAAGAAAGAAGAGCTAATAAATATGTAGTTTGTAGGAGATAATGTACCTTTTATAAAGATGGATGAATCTAATATGGACTCCTTGATCCTCAAATTGAAGACCATTTATCTAGCATCTAGGGCCAAAATATATAGCTCTAAATCTATTATGTTAAGTTTGCATCATACTCCTCTTTGGTTTTCTAAACATAAGTTTAAATGGGATGTCCCTCTAAAATTGTGAGATACCTGGGAATTCCCTTTTCTCTTACTCTCATCTCAAAGACATGTGGAAATAGATCAAGAGAAAGATTTGAAAATGGAACAAGTAGTAACTTACTCTAGTTGGTAGAATGTAGGTCTACTAAAAAATCTTCTCCTCTTATAATGTACATACTACTATTTTGTTTGGTTGTTTAGCGGCTACTAGATGAATGAAATCTAGAAGTTGATTAGGAATTATCTGTGGTCTGATGGAAAAGGTAACAAAAAATTGTATTTTGTTAAATGAAAATGGTGCACAATGAATACAAAGTGGGGAGGACTAGGTCTGAAAAACCTCAGGCTTCAAGGCATAGCCCTTGCAGTGAAGTGGATGTTCAAAGCCATTGTTGGCAATGAGCCTTGGAAAAATTTAATTTTTCACAACATCAGTAAGGTTGTTCCAAAGAAAGCCAAGTCTTGGAAGGGCCTCCCTTTTAGAGATATCCTAGTAGGATCATTTCTTGTCTCTTCTAAGAGTTCAATTCGTGCAGGAGCACCTAGGCAATCCTCATAGCCCTTAGTTTTTGCTTGTATCTAACATTAGCCAAGTCAGAGTTGTGAGTTTTATTTTAGGCCTTAGAAGGTAATGTGGACTAGGTGAGTTAGTGTTAGAACTAAGGTCACCAATTAGTCTTTGTTTGTTATTTGGTTAGCTTAGGCTTAGAAGTCTAAAGTGTGGATTTGAGTTATTAATGTGTTCTAAACACATGGGAGATGTAAGAAAGATGCTTTAAGGTCATTTATGGAGTTAGTTCTTTGAATTAAATGGCTTAGAGGCCCTATATTATAGCTAGGCTAATGAATGTAAAAGATGCCAAAAGTTGTCATAACAACATTGGCAATTTATTGCAAATGCTGCATGCAACTCAGCAACATTGGATCCCCTAAAAGATAGAAGTGGGAGATCAACTAACAATGCCTAAAAACATGGAGAATGGAATCTAAGACTCTCAAAGGCTTGAATCCCAAGGTAGAGATTATTTTAACTAAGTTTGTGAATAGCAAAAGAACTCTGCAATTTTGGTTATGAGAGTTTACCGAGCATTTTAGTGTAACAGTTCTATCTAATGGATTGAATGTTGTGAATTAGTGATAGATTTGTGTTCATAGGGTAGTTCTAAGAATTTTTCATTCTACAAGAAAGTTTATTTGAGTTGATCCAATGTCTTGAATAAATTGTTTTAAGTTTAAAGGGTTTCCTAGTCCTATCCTAACTAGTTTGTCTTTTTATGGCTCCCCCATGAAATCTAACCACGGGATCTTCCTAAGAGTAGATGAATGTTTTAGGGGATCCATTGATCTATATGTATTTAGAGTTAGGATTCATGAAGATTCGAGTAGCTATTTCTAAGATCAAGCCCTAGGCGAGCTTAGAGTGCTCGATTAGAGGTTTGACAGTGAAGAATCTAAGATTTAATACAGGGGATTGAATGATGCAGTCAAGGTTAGTGGATCCAATTAAGGAATGACCAACCTTGTAGCCAAACCAATACGCATCAGAAATACACAACAACAACAACAACAAATCTGAAATAAAATTGAAGTATTTATTCATCAAATCACCAATTACATGTAATGTGCCAAGTTGTAAGGCCTTCTCGGTTACAGCCAGATACAAAGCAAGTAACAGTCTACAAGATCTCGTAGGATCCAAATATTTTCTACAACATTAGTATTCAGCTAGCCTAGGTCTGTAACACACAACACACTAGCAGGCACCCAGGAAAGATCTAAACTTGTACTCAAACTTCCAAGCAATCTTCTTGTTCCTAAGCTCGTAGGCTACTAACTTCTTCTTCCAACTATCTCCTCCTCCCAAACAACTACCCAAGCATCCTATAAATATTGATTCCCAGCCACAAGTTGGCTGATGAAACAATAAACCCTTATAAACAATATTAAATGCTAAAACATCAGTCGGCTCTCAAATAGCCTTACAAAATAAATAAACTCTCCAAGATGGCCCCAACGGTCATCAGATCTGCATAGAAGACTGCAGCACGCCAGATCTAGGTCCCCACACATCTAATGGTCAATCCATAACTCGAGTAGCATGACCCAAATTAAATGCACCAGTCGGCCAAGCTGATCCACCCAAACAAACTAAGTTAGCAAGCAAGAACACCGAGCAACATAGGAAATAACCGAGCGCTAGTCAACCAACCATGCCAAGCATGATCGAGCAATACAGTTATCACCGAGTGCCAGAAGCAACTGAGCACCTTGATAACCATAGAAACTGAGCAACCAGTCTCCCAAATTGAGAAAGTACTCCACCAACCAAGATCAAAACTATCAATCTACCTTCAAAGACAAACATATTTTTGGTTGATACAGGATTGCCAAGAATCCTAGGATGCTCCTGCATCATTGAATTATAGTATGGAATAAGTACAGTTCCAGGTGTGATATGAACATATCTTGACATGCTAGGAGGATTGAGAATCTATCAATCCATTTGATTGAGATTTGAGTAAGAAACCGATAAGGTCCTATAAATTAGGCCTTTTAGCCCTATTTGACCTAGATAATAGGAACCTTGTGTACGGATGACCTAGGAGTCTAAAACCTTTTGAATCCTTCATAAAATCCAAAAGGGTATTCAAATTTGGGATTATTTTTTCAAGTTGTTTAGAAAGTTTTGGCAGGAAAGTGGAAAAGGACCTTGTCAAGGGCTACAAGGAATTAGGCCTAATTAGGCCTCCTCAAGACAAATTCTTGAACCCGGTAGAAAAGGGCTTGGAGATCCCTCAAGATGGATCCAAATGGAAACATATGGAATATTTTAAACATGTTTGGCACCCTTGCAATGAGTTTGAAGGTTTGTGTGAAGATGACACTTAGATCCTTCTAAGTGGAGGAGAAAGCATAAAAGTAACTAAAGGGTGATTGTCCTTCAAGGTTAAGCACAAGGAGTTAGACTCTTAGAGAAGAGTTAGGCAAGGCCTTAGTTAATCATCTAAGCCTTTGAGATCCTAGAGGAGATTAGGATCCTTGAAGAAGACAAGCAAGGTCTTCTTAGCAATTATGCAAGCAAACCTAGAAGCACATACACCATATTGATATCAGAGTTGGTTTTGATCAGGCTTGTGGTTGATGTTGCAACCTACTAAATCAGTAGGAGAGAATACATCTTTTGGGTCAGTAGAATATAAAGCAATGGTGACTAACGCTGAGTTATCCAAGAAGGTGGAGGAACAAGAAGAGGATAACAGGTTGCTAAGAGAAAGATTGTCCCAAATGGAGCAACTCTTGGGTGTAGTCCAAGACAAGGCAGATAAGGTGAAATATAAAATAGATCAGAAGGAAGAGAAAGAAGAAAGGGAAAAGGAGTTGGAATTGGAGGAGGAAGCTCCAACCCCTAACCCTATTATTCCTGAAGAACCCTTCTTGAAGGCACTAAAGGCCTTAAGTGGCCAAGCTTTGGAGGGTGTACCCACTATTTAGTGGACAAATGGATTCAAATTCAGTCATGGATTGGATTGACAACATAGAGAATCACTTTGAATGTGATGGTATCTCAGAGGCCCAAAAAGTAATGGTGGCCAAGTCTAGGTTGAGAGGTTCATCACTCACTTAGTGGAAGTTTGTTTCAAACTGAAAGAGAGAAAGAGGGAAAGAGTCATATAGCTTCATGGAAGGGCATGGTGACTAAGGTGAGGCAAACCTACTTACCCGATGACTATGAGGTTCAACTACATAGAAGGAGACATAATCTTAGACAAAAAGATTTGGATGTCCAAGCATACACCAAAGAGTTCCAAAAGTTGTGTTTGAGATCAAAAGTGGTAGAGGATGAAAGTATCAAATTAGCTAGGTACTTGAATGGTCTCAAGTGGTCTATACAAGAAGACACGAGTCTTGTTAACTTCAAAACTATCCACCAATGTTATCAAATGGCCTTGAAGATAGAGGAGAAAGGAAAAAGAAAACAAGAACAAACCTCCAAGGGAAGAGGTAGATGAAGAGATAGTAGAGGGCAAAGAAGTGGATATGGTGGAAGAAGTTCAGAATCAAGGACTCAAGGAGAAGTCAAATACACTGAGAAAAAAAGAGGGAGGCTCTAGTAGAGGTAGTAGAGGAAGGAGCTCTAACTTTAGAGGAAGAAGTGGTGGACAAGGAAGAGGCAATTATTTTTGCCAATATGAAATGCTATCATTGCACCCAAATGGGACACCCTACCTATAGGTGTCTAGAGAAGGGTAGTACTTCTCAAGGAGGTGACAAGAGAACTAATTTGGTTCATGAGGAGACAAATGCAGCTGAGAAACACCCTGAGGTACCACTAACATTAGAGGAAGGTGAGAACCTCATGATGAGGAGAACATTAATCAAGGAGCCGGTGAAAGAAGAGCCAAGCCGAATAAGGTCTATGTTTAGGATAAAGTGTAAGATGATGGGAAAAGTGTATAGAGTCATCATTGACTCAGAGTCTACTAAAAATATCGTGTCAAAGGAAGCAGTTATCAAGTTGAATATGACAAGGATACCCCACACTAGTCCTTACAAGGTCACATGGCTCAATAAGGGACAACATGTCTTAGTAAATGAGTAGGATTGGGTAGAGTTATCAATTGGAAGGTATAAGGACAAGGTCCTATGTGATGTGTTGCCTATGGATACATGTCACTTGCTCCTAGGTAGACCATGGCAATTTGACCTCTAAGCTATGCATAATGGAGTGAAGAACTCTTACACTTTCAAGAAGGATAATGTGACTTTCAAAATTCAGTCACTGTTAGAGGATGCAGAGGTGAAGACAACAGGTCCTAATGTACTCATAGTTGATGAAAAAGATTTCTTAGAAGCCTTGGAAGAAGGAGAAGGAGTTGTCTTTGCATTGGTGTTAATGCCAAGAGAGGTAGATGAAGGTAAGGCAACCAAGAAGCTAAAGCTACCCAAGGAGATACAAAGCATGTTGCAGACTTATGAAGGTATAGTAAGTGATGGACAACCATCAACATTACCCCTTAAAAGAGCCATAAGTCATAGGATAGACTTCATAATAGGAGCTACCCTACCCAATAAGGCAGCCTACAAGATGACCCCTCAACAAAATGAGGAAATTGCTAGACAAATACAAGAACTCCTAAACCAAGGTCTTATTAGAAAGAGTATTAGTCCATGTGTCATACCCACTATCCTAGCACCTAAGAAAGGAGGAACTTGGAGGCTTTGTAATGATTCAAGGGAAATAAATAGGATAACCATTAGATATAGGTTCCCTATTCCTAGGATTGAAGACCTAATGGATTGTCTAGGTGAAGCCAAGTACTTTACCAAGATAGACTTAAAAAGTGGTTATCACCAAATTAGGATACATGAAGGAGATGAGTGGAAAACAACCTTCAAAACCAATGAAGGTTTGTATGAATGGCTTGTCATTCCATTTGGACTATCTAATGCCCCCTCCACATTCATGAGACTCATGAATGAAGTCCTCAAAGACTACATTGGAAAATTTGTAGTGGTATATCTTGATGATATACTGATTTATAGAAAGACAAAAGGTGAGCACCTCCAACACCTAGAGATTGTTATCAAGAAGTTGCATGATGAGAAGTTGATGATCAACTTAAAGAAGTGTGAGTTCATCAAGACAGAGCTGGTGTACCTTGGGTTTGTTCTATCTCATGGCAATCTGAAAATGGACATTAGCAAGGTGGAAGCCATCCTAAATTGGCCTACTCCGAGGATAGCAACAGAGCTAAGAAGTTTTCACAGCCTTGCTCAATACTATAGAAAGTTTATAAGGAAATTCAATGCGATTTGTGCTCCTATGCTAGACACCATCAAAGGAGGCATGAAGACTAAGTTTGTATGGAATGAGCAAGCTAACAAGAGCTTTGAGTTGTTTAAGGAAAAGATTGCTACACAACCTATTTTAGTTTTTCCAAGCTTTGAGAAGCTATTCACCATAGAGTGTGATGCAAGCAATGTGGCTATTGGAGTTGTTTTAAGCCAAGAGGGTAGACCAGTGGCTTTTCATTTAGAGAAGTTAAGTGAAGCTAAGAAGAAGTATTCTTCTTATGACCTTGAAATGTATGCATTAGTACAAGCCTTAAGGAAATGGAGGCATTGTTTACTTCCCAAGGAGTTCATAGTATATTCAGACAATCAAGCTCTAACTTTCTTGAACTCTCAAGAGAAGCTAAGTCATAAGCATATGAAGTGGGTTGAATACTTGCAAGCTTACACTTTTAATATCAAGCATAAGAAGGGAGTGCTAAACAAGGTGGGCATATGCCTTGAGTAGGAGAACTCTCACTATCCAAGAGATACAATTGAAGAGCATGGAAATAGATCACTTCAAAGATCTATATGTCGATGATGAAGACTTTGCAGACATTTATAAGGTATGTGCTAAATACAAGAATCATTTCCATAGAAAATATGTTGAATATACTTTGCAAAGTGATCTCTTATTTAAGGGAAATCAGTTATGTGTCCCTAGAGGGTCTATTAGAGAGAATTTGATTCAAGAAAGGCACAATGGTGCATTGAGTGGTCACTTTGGGATCACTAAGACCCAAGAACTTGTTCAAAGGTTCTATTATTGGCCAAGAATGAACCTTGATGTTAGAAGGTATGTTGAGAATTGCATTATGTGTCAAAAGGCCAAAGGAACCTCTTAAAATGCAAGCCTATATCAACCATTACCTATTCCCACTAGGCCATGGGAATGCTTGAGCATGGACTTTGTAGTTGGGTTACCCAAGACAAGACAAGGCATGGATAGTGTTTATGTAGTTGTGGACAGATTCAACAAGATGGCTCATTTTGTGCCATGCAAGACAACTAATGATGCCAACCAAATAGCCTCTCTCTTCTTTTAAGGAGATAGTCAGGATACATGGGTTACCTTTCAGCATTGTGTCAGATAGAGACACCAAGTTTATGAGTCACTTTTGGAAGACTCTTTGGCAAAGACTAGGTACTAATTTATCATTTGGATATGCATACCATCCTCAAACTGATGGTCATACCGAAGTGGTAAATAGAAGCCTTGGAAATCTATTAAGGTGCTTGACCAAGGAATATGGTCAACAATGGGATCAATTGATTGGACAGGCTGAGTATGCATATAATGACACCGTGAACAAGTCAACGGGGAAGAGCCCCTTTGAATTTGTATATGGCCTACATCCTAGAGGAGTCTATGAGCTAAGAGACTTAAAGGATGGAGTGAAGGGAAGTGGTTATGCTGATGATTTTGCTTATGCAATGCAGGAAATTCATGACATAGTCAGGAAGACATTGACTGAGAACATAATGAAGCATAAGACTAAATGATGAGAGTAGATGAGAAATCCAATTCAATGTTGGAGACTTAGTGATGGTGCATCTAAACAAGTCTAGACTACAAAAGGGGAGTTCCACACAAGTTACAAATGAGGAGGATAGGTCCCTGTCCTATCTTGGAAAAGTATGGGAATAATGCTTATAGAGTGGAGTGCTAGAGGATAGTGGACTGTCCCTTGTCTTTAATGATGTAGACCTAGTTCCTTACAAAGGACCACCACCTAATATGGATCAAAGCTTAAATGAAGTCATCGAAGATGTGGAAGAACTCAAACTACCTTAGTCAAGCAAGCTGATAGGATACTGGATTCAAGAATCTACAAAAAGACTAGAAAGAAGGACTACAAAGAACATTTGATCAAATGGCATGCTCAATCTGATTTTGATGTAGTATGGATAAAGGAAGTTGAGTTTAAGAAGATGGGGATTGATCCCACCTTACTCAATCCAAGGGTGGATTGAACTCTTTTGTTTAGGAGAGGATGGTGCAAGAGCACTTAGGCAATCCTCATAGCCCTTAGTTTTGGCTTGTATTTGACATTAGCCAAGTCAGAGTTATGAGTTTTTTTTAATGCCTTAGAAGGTAATGTGGACTAGGTGAGTTAGTGTTAGAACTAAGGTCACCAATTAGTCTTTGTTTGTTATTTGGTTAGCTTAGGCTTAGAAGTCTAAAGTGTGGATTTGAGTTATTAATGTGTTCTAAACACATGGGAGATGTAAGAAAGATGCTTTAAGGTCATTTATGGAGATCAACTAAAAATACCTAAAAACATGGAGAATGGCATCTAAGACTCTTAGAGGCTCTAATCCCTAGGTAGAGAGTATTGTAACTAAGTTTGTGAATAGCAAAAGAGCTCTACAATTCTGGTTATGAGAGTTTACCCAACATTTTAGCATGACAGTGCTATCTAATGGTTTGAATGTAGTGAATTAGTGATAGATTTGTGTTCATAGGGTATTTCTAAGACTTTTTCATTTTGCAAGCAAGTTGATTTGAGTTGATTCTGTGTCTTGAATAAATTATTTTAAGTTTAGAGGGTTTCCTAGTCCTGTCCTGACCAATTTGTCTTTCTATGGCTCCCCCATGAAATCTAACCACAGGATCTTCCTAAGGGTAGATGAATGTTTTAGGGGAGCCATTGGTCTATATGTATTTAGAGTTAGGAGTCATGAAGAGTTGAGCACCTATTTCTAAGATCAAGCCCTAGGCGAGCTTAGAGTGCCTAGTTAGAGGTTTGACAGTGAAGAATCTAAGATTTAATGCAGGGGATTGAAGTACAGTATGAAATAAGTATAGTTCCAGGTGTGATATGAACATATCTTGACATTATAGGAGGATTGAGAATCTATCAATCCATTTGATTGAGATTTGAGTAAGAAACTAGTAAGGTCCTATAAATTAGGCCTTTTAGCCCTATTTGACCTAGATAATAGGAACCCTATGTACGGATGACCTAGGAGTCTAAAACCTTTTGAATCCTTCATAAAATCTAAAAGGGTATTTGAATGTGGGATTAGTTTTTCAAGTTGTTTAGAAAGTTTTGGCAGGAAAGTGGAAAAGGACCCTGTTAAGGGCTACAAGGAATTAAGCCTAATTAGGCCTCCTCAAGACAAATTCTTGAACCTAGTAGAAAAGGGCTTGGAGATCCTTCAATATGGATCCAAATGGAAACATATGGAATTTTTTCAACATGTTTGGCACCCCTGCAAAGAGTTTGAAGGTTTGTGTGAAAATGGCACTTAGATCCTTCTAAGTGTAGGAGAAAGCATAGAAGTAACAAAAGGGTGATTTCCCTTCAAGGTTAAGCACAAGGAGTTAGACTCTTAGAGAAGAGTTAGGCAAGGCCTTATTTAATCATCTAAGCTTTTGAGATCCTAGAGGAGATTAGGATCCTTGAAGAAGACAAGCAAGGTCTTCTTAGCAATTGTGCAAGCAAACCTAGAAGCACATACACCATCAATTATCTTTAGGAGCATTTGTAAAGCATGGGAATTAGTTAGACCTATTCTCTCCAATGGTTAATTTAACAAAAAATTTGACCTAGATGTTTCTATTTGGTAGAATTTACATTACAAAGATAAGTTCCTTGCTCAATTACAAAGCTTCTTTGCGAAGATATGGAATGCTAAAGGGATGATGTAATACTCTGCATACACACACACGCACACACACACACACATATGTGTGTGTGTGTGTGTGTGTGTGTGTGTGTGTATATATATGTGTATATATATATATATATATATATATATGTATATATATATATATATATGTATATATATGTATGTATGTATGTATATATATGTATATATATATGTATGTATGTATGTATATATATATATATATGTATATATATATATATGTATGTATGTATGTATATATATGTATATATATATATATGTATGTATGTATATATATATATGTATGTATGTATGTATATTTATATATATGTATATATGTATGTATGTATGTATATATATATATGTATGTATGTATATATATATATGTATGTATGTATGTATGTATATATATATATATGTATGTATGTATGTATGTATATATATATATATGTATGTATATATATATATATAGATATATAGATATAT